>CAJQUW010005174.1:0-99152 GCA_907163375.1 Prostheceraeus crozeri
TTAACACTAGAACCGCCATTGCAGTCAAATTGACTGCAATCAATTTTTGAATACAGCCAGAGCCTTAACTGAATTAGTTGTGATAATCAGAAGCTATGACATTTATTGCACATATCCAAGGAATGAAATTAAGTTAGAATTCATGAGTAAATATATCTATGGTTGAAAATACACGACAATATATCTTTAAGCGCCAATTGCAGTCATTTTGACTGCAAATCAGTAAAGTATTAGTCTTCAACTTTCAAGCTTAGATATCTCATTTTTAACGCTAACAAAACAGTGAGTCATCATTCATCAACATGAACAGGATCAAGTCATGGATATACCATATCGATCAAGTGTTTAGTTTCTCATCATACGCTCACTTTAGAAGAAAGTTGACTATCAGAAAAGGACAGTAGAAGTCTTACGATGGCAGCACGACGTCGACGAATATCTGCGCAAACTGCTTTACAGATGATAACGCAATTGAATGGAGAAGTATCGGATGACGAAGAGGTGACCATGGACGAATTTATAATCGAGAGTGAAAATTCATCCATTAGTGACAATGAAGATGTTGAGATTGACGACGAATCAATAATCAGACCGACTGGGCACAATAACGGAGACCGACAAGAAACCGAATTACCACCAAATCTGGGTAAAGATAAAAGTACTTTGTGGCAAGAAACAAATCGTGAGCGACGAGGACCGATCTCTTCGAAGAATATCTTCACAGCTAAACCCGGACTTTCTTATCGCTGCAAACGATCTATCTCCTCAGACGATGTATTTTCCGCCTTTCATCTTCTATTCGATAACTATATTGTGAATCACATTCATGCATGTACAATAACTGAAGCCAATCGACAAAAACCTGATTCGGAATGGTCCTTCTCCAAAGAAGAGCTGCTCGCTGTAATTGGAATTATGTATATTCGTGGTGCGACGTCAGCCTCAAAGTTTGATCTTGAAGCATTATGGAGTGATAAATGGGGTATTCCAATAGTACAGAATACTATGTCTCGCAACCGCTTTCGTGAGATTATAGGATTTCTCAGATTTGATGAGAAAACTTCTCGGCGAAGTAGAGTTTTATCCGACAAGTTCTGCTTGATACGTGATATTTGGAAACGTATGATTGACAATAAGCCAGGACATGTACACCCCTAAAGAATTCCCTCACGATTGATGAACAGCTCTTGCCATCGAAATGCAGATGCCCATTTACCCAATATATGCCGAACAAACCGGATAAATTCGGCATAAAGTTCTGGGTTCTGTGTGATACCGAAACAAAATATGTCCTGAACAGCTTACCGTATTTGGGAAAGGAGGAAAGTCGTCCAAGCAATGTTACTTTGTCTGAATACGTCGTTTGTGAATTGGTGAAACCGTACAAGAAATTGGGATATAACATCACATGTGACAATTACTTTACGTCCTTGAGTCTTGCCTCTGCATTGGAAGAACAAAAGATTACCATGGTTGGTACCATCAGGAAGAATCGCCGCGAATTACCGGAAAAGTTACCTCAAATGGAAAAGGATATGATGCGTTACGAATCAAGATTCTTCTTGAACTCTAACAAGAAATGTTCTTTGACGGTGTATAAATCAAAATCAGAAAAATCAGTCTGCGTTCTATCGTCGATGCATGAATCTTGTACTTTTGGCGGCGGACCGAAAAATCTTCCCGAAACGGTCAATTTTTACAACAAAACGAAACATGGCGTTGACATGTTCGATAGCATGACACGTATGTCTTCCACGAAGGCGGGCTCACGCAGATGGCCAATGCACGTATTTTACAATTTGTTGGACATCGTTGCCCTAAATTCATGGATTATATATAAAATTGCTTGCCAAAAATCAATCTCAAGGCGAGATTATCTTCTTTTCTTGGGAGAGAGAATGTGTCAAATTTTGAAACCTTTTGAGGTCAATTTGCCTGCAACCGTTTCAGAATCTCCAGCTAGAACAGCACTAAAGCGAAAGGAGTGCCAAATAAGCAAACATAAGAACAAAGGTGGGAATGTTTGCAGTACATGCAAAAAATGGTGCTGTGGTCCATGTTCTGCAAACAAAATCATCATTGTTACATGTATAAACTGTGCCAAATGATTTTTGGAAACCATGACAGTTTTGCAGTTACTGTAAAAACCAATTACAGTACAAATTAGAACTTTGTTTTTTTGCTGCCTTTTATTATAATTTTCAATTCTTTAGGAAATATAAATAATAATAAATGAATTTATCATTCCAAAAGTAAAATAAATGCTATTAGACAAAATTAAATAACTTACTTGCAAAAAGTCAACTATCCAATAAACAGTGATATTTTTTTCGCAGCAAATTCTAAATAATTAGTTTTAATGCATAAATGAAAATATAGTGCATAACACAGTATATATGTTTACTCATATAAACCACTTTGTTTATGAAAGTAAGTATAGCAATAATATGTCCAATTACCATGATAAATGATGAGCCAATAATAACCGGTAGAAATTTTAGGATGTCAGGTAATTACAGGGTTCTATTCATTATCTTTTATGTTGCAGTCATTTTGACTGCATTTGGCGGTTAAAGGTATGTAAAATTCTTGGCGGTTCTAGTGTTAAGCGAGAAAAAAGTGCGAAGAAATGAAAAAGGTCAATAAACGAAAGGATAAAATTTAAAGGAATTAATAGAGTGAAAATTAAAGTACAAAAAATTTCAACTTTTTCATTCCTTCGTGGATCTTTCTCGGTTAAACTCTGTTAATTTTGTATCTTTTGCGTAGACAGTATCATAACGCAAGCATCTTAAGTTTTATTTTAGTGCTTTTTTGCACTCATTCTCTTTTATGAATAGCTATTCTTCAATACAGACTTTCATGACGTCAGCTTCATCTTTTCATGTGACTTTTAATTGGACATTGTACCTATTGTTTGTGTCATTTACTGTCTGTCAAGAACGCTTATCACTCAGCGATTTCCATGTCCAATGTCCATGTCTTGCTTATTTCACTCTAGAGTACTGGGATAGTTTATGTTGTCTGTTAATAGTGAGTTGAAACTAGTTCAGTAAATTTGTCTCGCGTGAATTGTAGAGTTTGCAAAAATCAGACCGACATAAAGATCCCCGATGTCCCCTCCGTCATTGCTCACCACTAATCGTAATGACACGCCTAACCATCTGCAATGCCCCACCGTGTGCGACAATCGGACATTTCTTGACATGAAAAATAGTAATCAAGAGGGAACTTCAATGTGGTTGTCTGGTTGGAAGAAGACGTAGTCGTAAGCAATGCAGTAATACTCCGGGAGCTAGCGTGAAGTTGTGCAAGGAACGAGGTAGTACATAAAACTTTCACATAGCATAGTACACCTCTAACCTACTGCAAAACTTCGCGTCTGCCGGATCAGATCATTTGCTTTTCAGAAATAGAGAGGATAACGCAATCCTATGTCTTTCCAGTGGTAAAATTGTGACATTTAAGGTGTTGACTCCATTTTTTCGAATTTTTGCTCATAAAAGTTACACAAATTGGTATTTTGTTGAACTGGTTATTTTAGAAATCATCTACAGATCGTGATCTTTCAAATGAGTTATCATTCAGTGACAGAGGATGAAGTAAAGTGTACAAACAGACACTTTTCGTTGGTGTAACTGCAAATTTTAACATAGAAATTTCAGGAAAATTGTTGATATACCTTAACGAAAAGTGTCTGTCTGTACACTTTACTTCATCCTCTGTCACTGAATGATAACTCATTTGAAAGATCATGATCTGTAGATGATTTCTAAAATAACCAGTTCAACAAAATACCAATTTGTGTAACTTTTATGAGCAAAAATTCGAAAAAATGGAGTCAACACCTTAAATGTCACAATTTTACCACTGGAGATACATAGGATTTTGTTATCATCTATATTTCTGAAAAGCAAATGATCTGATCCGGCAGACGCGAAGTTTTGCAGTAGGTTAGAGGTGTACTATGCTATGTGAAAGTTTTATGTACTACCTCGTTCCCTGCACAACTTCACGCTAGCTCCCGGACTATATTGTGAACCGGGATGGAGGTTCGCAATAGACAATACATCTGATGGCGCGTACCAATTGTTACCCACCACATCTTACTTCTCTCTGAATATCGGTCCGTAATAGGGGTCGCAATATCGGTATTACCGTTGCCGGTTTTACCGGTATTTTCTATTTTTCAGAAATACGGACAACCGGTTTTGTAATTTCCAAATACCGGCATATCTTCTGCTGTGCTTCTATTGTGCAATTTTGCTGCACAAATATACTGCTGGAAATGAAAAAGAGCCATCGAATTGAGAACAATTCAATATCACTACACAAAACAATCGGTTATGATACAACATCTTCACAACCTGTAATCCATGCTCGAAAAGAGAACTGTTGTGAAAAGATGCTGCTTCGAATTGCTGAAGAAATTGAATTGCACCAAAGAAGAGAATGATCCACAAATTTCCAAGATCGATCGCCAATCCTGTGAAGAAATAGAGAATAAGAAGATATCAGCAGAAGCGATTAAGACAATGGAAGAAAATCTGGAAAGAATAATTACAGGATCGTTGCACAAAAATCCATCGGAAGATAACAGCAGTCCACTCATATCAAGTGAAATTTCACCCACCAGCAGAACACAGTGATAAGTTAGGATTTCATTGTCAGCTTATTTACGATTGTCTTCTAAATATTCTAAGTGGAGAGAGTGTCTTCCCCACTATTGGTTTCTCAGCCGTCTGCCAAACAGAGCACTAGATGAATTGTACTTCATTTTGTGCTCGCATCGACGATTGTGACTAATTTTAACATAACGTACTCACCTACCTCGTACATTCGTCACCTTTAACAAGATCTGCTCGATGAAAAGTATAAAGACAGCATTTCGTGTTTTCATTGTGTAACCGGTGATGCAGGTAATACTGGTTTTATCGTTGCTCAAATACTGAAATACCGGTTTTATTAAAATGGTCCGGTATTGCGACCCCTAGTCCGCAATGTGCATAGTTTCAAAAAATAGTGGGTTTTATAAACATAAGCGGTTCATGCTGATATCACGGACCGGAACAATATTTCTACTGCTTTAATGGTTTGTATCTGAATAGAAAGGCTCAATGATCATGTACAAATGGAGTTTGCCATAGAGGTTGGACTGTTGGCTATATTTGCTTTCAGGTCAAAAATGATGTTCTTTAAACAAAGATCTCTACTTATAGGGTGGATGACACACTCATGGATGGGGTGATGCAATATTAGAATGCTTTGAACCAGTGCAGGTCAGCGCATACGAGTTCATATCTAACTGTCATTGCATCAAGACCTGGCAGTTCATGATCAAGACCGAAGTGCGTCGCTTATGAATGCAGACATCTGCTTCCATGCTGCCTCCAACCATGGAAGATCAAATGAAAGTTGCAGTTTGATTGCTGCAATATGTTTTCTGTTAAACTATGCCCCATTGTCGTGCACGGTGGGGCATTTCAGAACGGTCAGTCGCAAGCAATGAATGATTACTGTCCGATTTAAAGAAAGTCTTAATGATGGAGCGCTTGTAGCGCTGATGCATTATCATTGTGGCCATTCTTTCAAAAGGACCGCAATTACATTGCTGCTGTGATAATATAAGCTATGTTTCCATTATTTTTACTCGATGGATGATTGAAATAAACTGACAAAGACTATTTAAAGAAACACAGCGATAGTAGTATCATTGTAATATGATGTCTGTGCATTGCAGTCTATGTATCATCTAATCCTGACCGTAAGGATACTATAATAGAATCACACTACAGTGTAACTGTGAGCATACTTGAATTCGGACAGCAGTGACTATCAGCATCGGGTGCTAACGCAGCCTCGTCTCAGTCATTCCTGTCCTCTCAAACTTGCTCGCAGTCATACATTTCTGCCCGATTTTTTCCCTTTCAAATCTTAAACAGAGCTGATCATAAAAAACGGACCACCTATTTTTCACTAAATTCAATCGTCTTTCATGCCTTCCAATCGCGTCGCACAACAGCGTGCATAAATCATTCGAGAGCTTACATTCTCAGCTTTTAAATGACAGTATGACGGATAAACTTGTATCCGTTATTTCATTTGCTGAGCAGTGTTCAAAATATAGAAGAGAGGATGCACCAAACTAACTGCGACAAATACCACCATCTCGGTTGGAAGTGTATTCCGCTAGCTACGACAATATCATCGGTGTGTGGGACGCTGAAGCGACAGTGACACTTCAGCGGATAACAGACCGAAATGCCATTCAAATGAATGCGGACCACAATGCCATTGGGAGAGAGATGCATCAACAGCTTAGTATCTCTCTTGCTAGATCCATTGCTTTGTTAGCCAGAACTATCCGAGACAATTGATTTCGCATGTTTTCTTTTTATTTATATAGGTTTTAGGTCTCGCTGTACATTTTAGGTCTTTATCATTATTTTAGGTATGTCAAGCTAAAGGGTATTGTTTGTTCATCATTATGTTTGTATCATTACTTGATTTCATTAGTGAATTATCAAGTGATTACGAAAATTCCTGATTCATCAGAACTTCTAAATTCAACAGTTTCGTTGTATATTTCACTTGCTATGAATTGAATGCGTTGATAGAAGCAAGAGAAACTCCAAAACGCTCCAAAGGCTAGCATTGTCAGCAGGATCACAGAATTTCAATCACAACGAACACGTCTGTAAATCTCAGAAAATGTATGTCCTTCATCACCGAAAATTTTCATGAAAATTATATTCGATAATATGATTATGTGAACATGCTGTAAAATCCCATTCCCTGAGTAACTGAAAACAGAAAGAAGCATGTTGATATCGTTCGTACATACTGAGAAAACAACATTTACTTTTTGCAGCGACTTTTGAACCTTAGATAAATATAACATCTAAGGACCCCTTTTACTACTTTGTCATGTGTCCCGACTTCAGTTGATCACATTGATTTAGAGCTCATGTTTCATTGCCAAAGTATAGTCATCATTTAGAGTTTATTGATTTTTAACATTCTTTAATCATCTTGTAGATAAATTATTTTTTGTCACAATTCTAACTTTTTTTATTGAATTTTAAATGTGCATCTTCATGATTGTGTAGTCTGTCTGCACTGATGTACTAGAGGCTCGTGTTTTCTTAGTCCATGTTTTAGTCCTGGTGTTCCATATCTATGCATGGACGGAATTGTATAGTAGGCTACATAATGGCATTCATGGACATCCCTGATCTAAGTATGACCCCATCAGGTGACCAGGGTACCCTAGATGGTGACGCTATTTAGTAATTACAGTAAGATCGGTGAGTATCCCTCAAGGCAAGTTATCTCTTTTTTTTAAAAAAAAACGTGAAAGCATTTGTATTGAAAAGTGACAGAATTGAATCACTCTTCGTATTTCAGCAAATTATGTGTATACCTGCTTGACTTTTGGTGTAGACATGAAAAAGCCATGTCGCTTCCTTGGCATAGCTGGGTTCCTTAACTCCTCGCATTGAATCCATAGATTTGACCATGGATATCTATACAGATATCCATATTTGACCATGAACGTCTAGATATCTATAATTTAGCTATCATAGTTATTTAGAAGTCCATATTTGACACATGAATTTGAAATCAATCACTCATAACAAGGTTTTACATTTCTATGCCCAATCATGGAACGACTTCACATGTCAACAGGATGAAGTTGGTGAATTAAAGATAGAATTATGCCCCTTGGTCTCCTCAAAATTGTAAACGTAGCATACTTATAGGCAACTGGTCTGGTCCCTGGATGATATGATTCCAATCTTACTCGCTATCTTTGTTCTGTGCATTGGATTCCAAATTTATAGATGGTACTCAGCGGGGAAAGAACTCCCACCAGGTCCTCCCAATTTGCCATTGATCGGATGTATTCCTTGGGTGCGAGGGAATCAACTGCGAAGAATGGCAATGGAAATTGACAGGAAAAATGGAAATCCCGGTCTTACAGCGTTCAGAATTTACAACAGAGTGATTATCTTGGCAAATTCAATGAACATGGTCCGTCATCTTTTGGTTGATAAATCTAGCCTGACGTCGAATCGACCATACGTCATTATAGCAAGCACATTTAATCCACGACGTTTGGGAATTATCTTTAATGATTCTTGGGACTACATGCGACGATTTTCATTGCGTGTGCTACGAGATTTTGGACTCGGTAAATCCAAAGTGATAGATGGTCTAATATCAGATGAAGTGACATATTTGGAAAGATTTATTGACGAAACAAATGGGGCACCGTTCGATCCTGGTCAAGTTCTACAGCGTGCAATTGGTAATATAATTAGCAGTCTTTTATTTGGGCATGCTCCCCACCATGATGATGAAGACTTCCGGGATTACTTGAAAGACATGAGTGACTATTTGAAATGTTCCTTTCGATATGTTGTTTTGTTTCCTTTCTTGAAAAAAATGTACCATGTCCCGATTCTGCATCGAATAGCTCCTTACCATGAAGCCATTGACGCTGTTGATCGTGTGATGGATTATCTGTCTTCGGTTATAAAAGAGCATTATGAACATATTTCTGAGAAAACTGAACCCCGAAACTTCATAGATGCATATCTTCTGCAAAGAGACAGTCCAAGATTTACGATGTTCGACAGTAATGCACGAAAATTAAGTGATGAAAACTTGCGCATCACATTGTTTGAAGTGCTTGTCGCCGGATCCGACACATCTTCACTGACATTAAAATGGGGGTTACTATTTCTCGGTTATTACACCGATGTTCAGGAGCGGATGTTTCACGAAATTGAATCTCATCTGGGTTCAGCAGCAAAGATTTTGAATTCCCACGCCAATCAACTGGATTACACAAAAGCTGTTGTTAATGAAGTCTTGCGATTCGGTCATGTGGCAGGAGCTGCTTTACCACACACTGCAACAGAGGATATCATGATTGGAAAATACAAAATTCCTAAAGACTGCACTTTGTTCATAAATATAACAAGTATTCTACAAAATGAATCAGCTTGGAAAAATGCACTTCAGTTTGATCCTAATAATTTTCTGGATAAAGACGGCAAGTTCTGCATGAATAACAATTTTGTTGGATTTGGCATTGGACGTCGGGCTTGCATAGGTGAAAATTTAGCCAGGAATGAAGTATTTGTTATTTTGGCGAGTATAATTCGAAAGTTCAAAATTTCATTGCTCATCAACAAAGACCAGACATTTGAAGAGATCTCAAAGGAAACAACCATAGCAAAATTGCGTTCTCCTCCGAATTATCAAATTTGTGCTGCGCATCGCCATTGAATATTCGTCTATCTGAATTAATTGGAATAAAATTCATCAATGCTGCTACCGAAGACTCTGAACTATAGGTCTCACATCGAAATCTCTCATCGGCTATGTTAATGTATTCACATATTATTTATTTGATTCCTTTTATTTATTTTTATTTATGTATTCCTTTATTTGATTTGTGTGCTTTATTTTTGAGATGCAAGAAATTGTTTGAATGCACTAGTCAGTCCTTTGATATGTTTAATTTCTAATGCGCTTTAGGGTTTAAAACCGGTGATCTCGCAGCAGTAACAAATGAGACTTATGTAAAATAATATCACTTTAGTGAACTTTATTGCCTCCTTTTTCAATCTCACCCATTCTTCGAGTTATAAAATTCACTAAGAGCGTTTGTACTATGCTCTATGTGCGACTGATTTCTCAATTGCGAACGTCATAATTAGATCAAGTAGCCATATGTTATACTATGTTTACTAATAAATTTGTAGAAAATGTTTTTATAACATTTGCATGATTTAATTAGGATGCTTAAGACTACGAACCCTATCATTAGCATCGTCAATCGATCCGTCGTTCGGAGTTGTTTCTCTATATAAAACTACCTATTGACAAAAAGAGGGGAGAGTGCATGGATTTCAAGATTTCGTTCCTGGACATGGGCAATGCACATTGTCGTAATTGTATACTTTTGAGATTCTGTGTGATTTGCAAGCCTATGCGAACTAAAATACAAGTAAGCAAGAAGTGTTTTCATGCAGATGAGACTCGTTTTACAAATGCATGTAGATCCAATAATATAGTTGCATTCAAGGAAAATGTCAGTAAAACACACAGTAAGACAAGTATTAAAAACACAGGGAAATAGCAACAGAAATAATTCACAATTGTTCATAAGGGGTGAAGTTAGCGGTTTAAAGGAAGTGTGAGCCCTTTCAGTTCTGCAGAGTGGAACAGCAGTGTGGACCGACATTGCCTTGACGGGACAATATCTGTCAAAATATGCGCATCGTTGTTCCCTATATCTCGAAGCAGTTTCTTGCTCATACTGTACTTTCGCTTGCTACTTCCTCTTTCTCAAAGATACATTGTCTATATTAGAATGAAAACTATTCATTTTGAGAGTCAAACATATTTCAAGCAAAATTGCTCATCATCAGTGACAGGAGAAACAGATGTTACAATAAAATGGAGCTTATATACAAAGGAAGGAAAGTGAACTACATTCCATCAGTTCATAGGTCGTCGGTACATTTGTAGTGCATGGATTCACCAAAGTTCTAACTGCGTCACAATTTGAATATTTATCAATATTTCGTCATTAATCTCGCGAATATGCATAGCTTCAGCCAACTTAGTCAACCACGGCTTAGTTCTATAAATAATTCTAAAATTCGCTCTGTTATGTGAGTGTTCGTGCATGCTAATTTCAGATGCAGGTCTACCTTTCATGTGTTCATTTATCCGAGTAATAAAATGCCTTCTTGTTTCTCCTATGTAACACTTATTACAGTGCTCACACAGTCACACTCATATTTATAAACAATTGAAGAAAGTAAGAAACAAGGTATTTCATCTTTGGTCGGAATTAGCATACTAGTCTTTAAAGTTTTAAATATTGGAAAAATACGGGAGATTTTCGGACGAACATTAATTTGATTGATACCGGTAAGGAATTCGTTACAAAAAACGAATTGTGATTTGTCAATAAAAAAATTTTAGTTTCTCTTGATTATCGCTAAATGGTGGATTTCTAATGCACTCTTCTACCTTTTGGTAAATGTTATCAAATTCTCTTTCAGCATAACTATTTAGAAGGAAAATATTTTTCAATTTCTCAATGCATTGCCTGACATCAATAGGATCACTACAAAGTTTGAGAGCTCTGTAAATCAAGCTTCTTATAGCAGACATTCTGTATTTGTATGGACAGTAAGAAATGGCAGGTATGTGTAAACCAGTATTCGTTTGCTTTATTTTCCAAACAATTTTCTTATTTTTCAAGGCTGTAGTTAAGTCAAGAAAATCAATGGAATTATTGACAGAACTTTATGGATGGAATCAAAGAATTAATAAAATTACAGAAATTGTCACAGTCAATATCATTTTCGAAACAGACAAGAATGTCGTCAACGTAACGGATATACATCAATGGCTTTATGTCAAAGTGGGAAATTTCTTATTCTATCATGTCCATGGCGAATGCGGCCATAACTGGAGCGAGATTTGAGCCCATCGCTAAACCGTAGTGTGCGGTGGTGTCTTCGTGTCTCTCCGACGATCTGTGATGACTTTTCTGTGTTTGTGTAAATTTATTGAAGGTTCACATTGAAAAGTTACATCATTTGAATCCTTGAGTTGTTGCTCGTCTTCCTGTGAGGTCTACGTGGATCCTTCGTCAACCTATTCGCCGATATCGTGGATTATTCCTACCATCGTCAACTTTCCTGTGAATTGTGATCATTCTCTTGCTGACAGTAAGATCTTTACCTCGGTCGGCGTGGTGACATCAACATTCACCCTTATCGGTCATTTCGTGCAGAGCATTTTCACTCTCTTGGAACAAGTTCGTGTCACGGTGAGTTTGGCATCATGATTCCTCAGTGTTGTGGTCGAAGACTTAGCTTGACGATCCTCGGTGCTGTGGTTCGAATCCCCTTGGAATTTTTTTGTTTGTTTGCTCAATCATTCTAATCCCTTTGCCATGAATAAAACACAAGATGGGGCGAAGAGTCGTTCAAATAGTGCTCCAAACACACCCGTTGGTAGAACAACCCGATCGAGCAGCTCACTGTCTGCTTCCAATTCCGTCAACCTCAATGATGTCAAACATCTGTTGGATGATTGCAAGCAACAGCTCTTAGCATCTTTTCAGGTGGAAATACAAAAGGTCACGGACGCTCTCGGCAATATGAGCTCTAAAATCATGAGCATTGAATCAGAACTGAGGCAGTTTCGTGAAACAGCTCGTCGTCACGAAGAAGCTGTCACTTTGCTCAAATCTGACATGGAAAATTCTGCCACAAAAATGCCTGATGCTCTATTGAAAGAGGTGGACGATCGAATGCATCGCATGAATGTTGTTATCTTTGGTATTGAGGAAGCAAATGACTCCATCCAGGAAAGAATTGCCCATGATACAGACCAGGTTGAGAGTCTCCTTGATGCTCTTGATGTCAAGATGGAGTTAAAACCAATGATTGCGAAAGTCCAACGTATTGGTCGTCCCAACACCGGTAAACCAAGAGTGTTACGCCTTACTTTCAAAGACTGCTCTTCAAAGTTTACTTTACTGCATGAATCCAAGAAGTTGCGTAAGTCTCAACGTTTCAAAAATGTGTACATAAATCAAGACCGCGCACGAATACAAATTGAAAATAATCGCAAAATACGTGAAGAGTTGAGTGATCGAAAGAGCAACGGCGAAAATGTGACTCTGTTTAGAGGACGCATTGTGACTCGTTCGTCAAATGATGGAAATTTTCATTAAATGATCTTAGCGTTCATAGCAACAGGGTTTCTGCTTTACCAACCGCTATGATACTTAACGCGCGTTCGATTTTCCCAAAAATTGATGAGTTGAGTGTTTTGGTTTCATCTTCAACACCCGGCATAATTTTTGTGACTGAATCATGCTTGCATTCTGGCATATCAGATGATATGCCATCTCTACCGGATTACCATTTTTATCGTTGTGACCGAATTGGTAGAATCGGAGATGGAGTCTGTGCATGTTTCAAATCTAATCTGTGTTTTCAACCTGTTCTTTGTGAATTCCCTGACTGCATTGAGTTTCTGGGATTCAGATCTTCACAGTTTAAGTTGTTCATTGGGTGTGCATAAGTAGTAAGCAAGTGACAAACACTCGACCGGCGCCCCCCCCCTCTGGAACGGCAGAGTGTCGTGGTCGGCCGCCGTGGTGCTTCGGGTCTGAGTCCCCCCCCTCTGGAACGACAGAGTCTGTCGTGGTGTGCCGGCCAGGTGGGTTCACAACATGTTCGCTGACTCCCCCCCCCTCTGCAACGACAGAGTGTGAGACTCGGATGTGTTGGTCTCGTATGGGTTGACGTGACCGACCGCCTAGGTTGACGTGGCCGACCGCCTAGGTTGACGTGGGCGACCGTCTAGGTTGACGTGGGCGACCGTCTAGGTTGTCGTGGATGGTGAAATGGCTGCCAGATTCGGATTCAGCGTAAAATTCTGCATCGGTAGGGTGAGTTTCAAGGCAATTGGCGAGAAAAAAATTTTTCTTCAAAATTTTAACAGAGTTAGAATTTGGGACGTTTTGGTGTGTAGCGCCCAAACGAAGCATCGGATGAGAAAACGGAGGCCAGATTCGGAATCTACGTGAAATTTTGGGTTAGGAAGGATGTTTCCAGCGAAATCGGAGAGAAAAAATTTTCGGCTGACGTCCCCCCCCCTCTGGACAGCTTGCTTCGATTTTGGCTTCCAGTGGACGGATTTTGTCGTGCGATAGCTCGTTTGAAAGCTAAGAGTGAGACAAATTCAGTGAAAGAATCGGCTTGTTCCTATCTGTCTTCGTTTAGATGTGAGACGCCATTTAAGATTTTGGGACATTGGTGAAAAACGACAGAGTTAGAATTTGGGACGTTTTGGGCTCTAGCTTCAAAACGAAGCATCGGATTGGAAAACGGATTTCAGATTTGGAATCAGCGTGAAATTCTTTATCTGTATAGTGAGTTTCAAGGCAATCGGCGAGAAAAAATTTTCAACATTTTTCGAAAAAACGACAGAGTTAGAATTTGGGACGTTTTGGTGTGTAGCGCCCAAACGAAGCATCGGATGAGAAAACGGAGGCCAGATTCGGAATCTACGTGAAATTTTGGGTTAGGAAGGATGTTTCCAGCGAAATCGGAGAGAAAAAATTTTCGGCTGACGTCCCCCCCCCTCTGGACAGCTTGCTTCGATTTTGGCTTCCAGTGGACGGATTTTGTCGTGCGATAGCTCGTTTGAAAGCTAAGAGTGAGACAAATTCAGTGAAACAATCGGCTTGTTCCTATCTGTCTTCGTTCAAAAGTTAGAGCGGTTACAAGATTTTAGGTCGGAGCTCGCTCACCTGAAAAAATCCTAAGTGTCAGAGTGGCTTTGTATGGGTAAAAATTTGAAAATTTTCCAAAGTGTGGAATTTCGACCTGGGACCGTCACCAAAACATTTTTCATCAAATTTTGAAATTTCACTGACGTCCCCCCCCCCTCTGGACAGCTTGCTTCGATTTTGGCTTCCAGTGGACGGATTTTGTCGTGCGATAGCTCGTTTGAAAGCTAAGAGTGAGACAAATTCAGTGAAACAATCGGCTTGTTCCTATCTGTCTTCGTTCAAAAGTTAGAGCGGTTACAAGATTTTAGGTCGGAGCTCGCTCACCTGAAAAAATCCTAAGTGTCAGAGTGGCTTTGTATGGGTAAAAATTTGAAAATTTTCCAAAGTGTGGAATTTCGACCTGGGACCGTCACCAAAACATTTTTCATCAAATTTTGAAATTTCACTGACGTCCCCCCCCCTCTGGACAGCTTGCTTCGATTTTGGCTTCCAGTGGACGGATTTTGTCGTGCGATAGCTCGTTTGAAAGCTAAGAGTGAGACAAATTCAGTGAAACAATCGGCTTGTTCCTATCTGTCTTCGTTCAAAAGTTAGAGCGGTTACAAGATTTTAGGTCGGAGCTCGCTCACCTGAAAAAATCCTAAGTGTCAGAGTGGCTTTGTATGGGTAAAAATTTGAAAATTTTCCAAAGTGTGGAATTTCGACCTGGGACCGTCACCAAAACATTTTTCATCAAATTTTGAAATTTCACTGACGTCCCCCCCCCTCTGGACAGCTTGCTTCGATTTTGGCTTCCAGTGGACGGATTTTGTCGTGCGATAGCTCGTTTGAAAGCTAAGAGTGAGACAAATTCAGTGAAACAATCGGCTTGTTCCTATCTGTCTTCGTTCAAAAGTTAGAGCGGTTACAAGATTTTAGGTCGGAGCTCGCTCACCTGAAAAAATCCTAAGTGTCAGAGTGGCTTTGTATGGGTAAAAATTTGAAAATTTTCCAAAGTGTGGAATTTCGACCTGGGACCGTCACCAAAACATTTTTCATCAAATTTTGAAATTTCACTGACGTCCCCCCCCCTCTTATCGATTGCATATTCACAGGGTATATAAGAACGGGATCGGGAGAGGAATTTCACTAAGTTGAGAAACTGACTACAGGTAAGTCGTTTCTCTTGAGGTCCGATATCGGACTTCTGACTTTACATTGCTGATATCAGCTAAGGTGTCAGACTTATAGGTTAGTCAGTATAGCATGACTGACCATTTGATGATAGTAGGCCGAAATCTTCAAACGGCTATAACTTTGCTTCTACAAGTCCTTTAGACTTGATTCAAAAAACATTCGACAGCGTTTGCTATGCTGAAGGTGACAGACTACTTATAAACGTTTTATGAGTAGTACTAAAATACTGAAAAATTTAAATTCATATTTAATGATAATAATTAAAGTTTTTGAATAAAAAGCAGTCGTTTATGAGTCTCTGTGACTTGGGTCGTTTCCTCTTGTAAATAACTCCACCGGTTTTCATGTCAAAACTGGGGCCCGGATACCAACACAGTGATATGACGCACGCTCTGTCCGATCGAGGTTGGATTTGTGGGTCGAGGCCTTGGAGCTGGGATAAGATCCCCTCTGAGTAATGCCTGTAACGGATTCAAGAGCTTAACACCCAAACGGTTGCTGACTTGCTATCAAATGTTTGGTGACTTAGTCTTTCAATACATATCAGCAAGTAGTATCCTATAAACACTTGCTATCAAATTTTACTCTATCTTTACAGAATTATCATGACGAAAGCGAGTAACGCCAAGATGCTAGTGGGGAAGTGCAGTTGTGGCAAGATTGCTAGAGGTAGCGAACTCAAGAAACATTTAAAAGAAAAAGAGGGGACGATGGGCCATGAGAGGAAAGTGATGTTGAGGTTGTGTGTGTCTTGTCGGAAATGTGTGATGGGGGATGAGAAGGAATTTATGAAGGCGCATTTGCAGTGTGAGAGTGGGAACATCGGAGAGAAGGGGTTCAAGGCATGGTTTGAGGGAGAGTTGTTGGAGAGGGAAGAGGTGACAAAGGCGGTGGCAGCGATACAGGACGTGATTGGGGAGAAAGTGGTGAGGAATGCGAGTGAGGGGAGTTCGAGTGATGGGAGTTCGAATGAGGAAGTTGAGTTGAGAGCGAATATGAAGAAGAAGGATGATGTTGATTTGGATGCGGTGATGGAAGATTTGTTTGGGGACATAGCGGATTTGAAGGAAGAGTGGGAGGGGGAGGAAGTGGCTAAGCCGATGGCAGCGTCATCGCCACGGCAGCAAGAGGCGTATGACACGGAGGTATTTGTGAGAATGAAGGATCGTGTGATGGCTTTGGAAAGTAATAATAGAAAAGTTTTGAAGGAGAATGAAGAGCTGAAGGTGAAGGTTGAGGGGTATAGGGCAACAAGGGAAGAGTTGGAGAGCTTGAGAAAGAAGGAGAAGGAATGGATGGCGGAAAGGAGCGAGTTGATGAGGAAGGCAGGTTTGGTGGAGAGTTTGCAGGCGAGTGTGTCGAGGAAGGATGAAGAGATAGAGCGGATGCGAAGCGTGGTGAAGGAGACGGAGGAGGTGAAGGTTATTAATAAGAGGTTGACGGGTGAAGTGGAGCGACTGCATGAGCGTTTGAAGTGTCGAAAAAGGAGAGTGTATGAAGTCCATCTTCCCCTCTTTGAGAACAATGTGTGCGACGCCCCAACCATCACGGATGATCCCAACGTAACACAGCAGTGTTATGAGGGCGACGGAGTCCGATGTCTCCACATGAGTATGGACGTTACCGGCCAGCTTGAAGACTTCGTCGTCCGAAAAGTTCGGAAGAAAGTTCCCAGTAAGCTTCCTCAACATGATCATTTTTGTAGCTCATCTAATCTCCTATTCTTTTTCTTTCAGAGTTTTTGCAGAAGTGAGAGGAGTGTCGGTGGACGGAGAACGACCCATGGGCTCTTTTAAGGGCCAACCTTCTAATGCAGCTAAAGCGGTCCCAAGCCCGCCACATATCCTCGGATATGGAATGCAGAGGGGAAGAAAAATAATGAATGGAATGAAATGGGAGGACACTCACGCGCCACACGCAACATAACACACTTCTCTCTTCCGTAGTCTAACAAGCTCTTTACACATGGATCGCAGTCGATTGCTATCCCTGTATCAGAAGTGTAAGCTATCTTAATTTTATTTGATACTATTTCATCTATCATCATCGTCCATATGAAATGTTTTAAGATTTACAAGTTAGACTAAGCGTGCTACTATTTCCAAATGAAAATGTATACATGGTTAAATCATCCACTTAACCCCATCCGTAGTCTAACAAGCTCTTTACACATGGATCGCAGTCGATTGCTATCCCTGTATCAGAAGTGTAAGCTATCTTAATTTTATTTGACACTATTTCATCTATCATCATCGTCCATATGAAATGTTTTAAGATTTACAAGTTAGACTAAGCGTGCTACTATTTCCAAATGAAAATGTATACATGGTTAAATCATCCACTTAACCCCATCCGTAGTCTAACAAGCTCTTTACACATGGATCGCAGTCGATTGCTATCCCTGTATCAGAAGTGTAAGCTATCTTAATTTTATTTGACACTATTTCATCTATCATCATCGTCCATATGAAATGTTTTAAGATTTACAAGTTAGACTAAGCGTGCTACTATTTCCAAATGAAAATGTATACATGGTTAAATCATCCACTTAACCCCATCCGTAGTCTAACAAGCTCTTTACACATGGATCGCAGTCGATTGCTATCCCTGTATCAGAAGTGTAAGCTATCTTAATTTTATTTGACACTATTTCATCTATCATCATCGTCCATATGAAATGTTTTAAGATTTACAAGTTAGACTAAGCGTGCTACTATTTCCAAATGAAAATGTATACATGGTTAAATCATCCACTGAAGCCCCATTCAAGTACGTCAGTATGAAAGCAAAGATAATACGAAATAAAAATTTATTATGGCATGTATTTCAAAAGGTCTTCATCGTCAATATCGTCCCAGAGTCTGGCTTCACATAGATAACAAAAACAGTTCAGTTGCTTTAATCGTTCTTCCACTGCGAGCCTCACTTTATCAATATACTCCCACTCTGCCATAGTTCGTGGCTGGGAGTTAGGGGTGTACCACTCCCATAATTGGTGGAGGAATTTCGTGCTGTTGATCTCCATCACATCGTCAGTATCGTACTGGAGATACTTCCACCTCACGCCTGTTAAGTCGGGACACTCCTTCTCACATACACTCTCCTCTTCCTCATCCGCTGGTAATGATAACTTCCTGATATTGTCCAGTTGGTACACCTTCTCCACCTTCGCCTTTCTTGGAGCGTTTGGTGTAACGAGCGCCTTTGGTGTTGAGCATGGAGAAGAGAATTTTGTGTTTGATGTTGTCGGAGGGCTTGTCATGTTGACTGTGAATAATGACTTTGAAATGTTTTCTAATTCTTAAGTATCAACAAGCAACCAATCAGAATGAACATCCAATGAATGAAGAGAATGAAAGTATATAAGCAAAGTGACATCCGTATCATTTCACTCTGTCTTTGAGACGCATAAGTGAACTGTTGTCTAGCGAATTCTGTATTTGAGGCGTACAAGTGAACTGCTCTTTAGTGAATTCCAAATTTGAGTGAAGTCTCTATCTTGTTCAAGTATCAAGCTTAAACATAATTTCGTTCAAATGGTAAGTTGAAAATTTCCTCTCTCATCTCCCTCAAACGTGTGGCTAATAGCATCTTCCTCAATTTCAGGCATCAACTTCATCACCAACACCCTCCCTTCTCGAGGAAAGTTTAGAGTTGTTGAGTCAAGGTAGGTTGTAACAATATACTGACACTTGAACAGAGATGAAAGAATGATTTCTCTTTCAGGTGATACCAGTTCCATCTCGTGCGAGTCCATATCAACATTGTCGCGGGAATGCGACGATCGGCAATGTGCTGACTGTGGACACATCTTCACGAGGAAGCGTGATCTCACCCGACACATCAAGCGAGGTGTTTGTCGACCTAAGCCGGCATCAATCTCCGAAGGTAGGGATGATTCTGTTAACGATGTCTCCTTTTCTTGCGACTTGTGCGCTCAGTCTTTCGAGACACGTTTTGAACTATCTTCGCACAGACTTCAACATACACACGCGAACGATACCTACACCAACGGTACCTCCTCTATCCGACTCACTGAAGTGTCCATAAATAATTTAGTGAGGAACTACCAGATGGACTCCTCAGAAACCATTGCTAACTTTGAGGAATGGTTTCATCAAAATTCATCATTGATAGAAGCGCTCTTCAACAATTTAGACAATTTTAGGATGAAGGCGCTCATCTATCTTAAAATAAAATATGTAAAAATCGACCACCATACTGGACAAATAATAGAGAGGTTGGAGTTTCACATACCCTCCTCTCCTGCAACCGAAGTTGTAGACTGTGAGTCTTGGATAAATTTTCATATCCAAGGGTTAAAATTAAATATAGATAAATTTAACGAGCGTGATAGTGGACTCGTTTTTGATGGTATTGAGACCGCCATGATTAAAATCAGTTTATTAGGAAATCATAGTGGTCGAGGCTCCTTTAAACTTCCGAAAAATTTAAGAAATAAAGCAGCAGTCATTTCTGTAGATTGCGAATCGCAATGTTTTAAGTATGCCGTCCTCTCCATTCTCCACTATAATGATGTGCAGAATAGTCGATACCGCAAGAGTAAGTATCAACAGTGGGAGAATGAATTAAACTTCGATGACTGTAATAGTGACGATATGAAAATTAAAGATATAGAAAAATTTGAAAAATTGAACAACATCAAAATAGTTCTCCATGTTTGGGAAAAAGGATTGAAGGGTGTGCGCTACAACTCGCGTTCGAGTTGTTATGAACGTACAGTAAACCTGTTATTAGTAAAACAGGATGATAGTGAGGAATGGCACTACTGCGGTATTCCCAAAATCTCTCGCTTATACCACCACTTAGAAAACTCTAGTAGAGAGTTATATTACTGCGACAGATGTATTCGCCACTTTAGGAGGAAAACTAAATTTGAAACTCATTACGAATGGTGTAAGCGAGGTAAACTGCAAATGGAGCGCATGCCCAAAGATAAGGAGTTTTCATATAGAGAGAATGGTGATGAATTAAGTCCTCTTCGTGTCATCTATGCTGACATCGAATGTTATATCGATGATAACATCCATCGACCAGCAGCCATTTCCTGCTATGAAGTATGGCATGATCACTTTAGGGGTAGGCAAAATAAAATGCGCGTCTGGCAAGGTGAGGATTGTATTTACCAATTCCTACAATTCCTCGAACAGGCTGTAAAATTTCAACAAAAACATGATGGTGAACTCTATCGCAGATCATTGCATATGACAGCAGATGATCAAGCAAAATTTGATAGTTGCAACATTTGCCCCAAATGTAGGAAAACATTTGACGATGATAAGATTAAGAAAGTGCGCGACCATGATCACATCACTGCTAAATTTAGAAACGCACTCTGTTCAAAATGCAATTTTTCACTTAGGATGAAACGGCGTACATTACCCGTCATTTTCCATAATTTCAAGGGCTACGACAGCCATATGATAATAAAAGGAGGTTTAGGTCAAATGAAAGAGTGGAAGCTTGATGTAATAGCGCAAACGAGAGAGAAGTTTATGGCCATGACAGCAAAAGTGCCTGTCGATAAAACTAAAGAAAATAAGACGGTCTATTTTGATATAAAATTTTTAGATTCCTACCAATTTATGACTGCTTCACTGGCCTCTCTCGTGCAAAATCTAAAGTCTCTTCCACTAACACAAAATCTTAAGAAACAATACCCAAATCTAACCGATGAAGTCATCACACGGAAAGGAGTCTTTCCATATGCATATTTTGATGCGATTAGTAAACTCGGCGAGACTTCTCTTCCGCCCATAGATAAATTTAAAAATGATTTGACCGGCGCAGAATGTAAGACCGAAGATTATGATCATGCACAAGATGCATGGATAAAATTTGACTGCCATACATTTGGCGAATATATGATTGCCTACCTTAAGTTAGATGTATTTTTGCTGGCTGATGTATTTCAGGAGTTTCGACGAGTGGCATTAGAAGAAGATAAGTTAGATCCCGTCCACTTTGTCAGTCTGCCAGCCATGTCATTTAAGTCTGCTTTTAAAATGACTGGTGAGACCATTCATCTCTTACAAGATCCAGAGATGTATAATTTATTTGAGCGAGGAATTCGCGGTGGTCTCACATTTGTAAATAAACATAGGTTAAAATCTGAAACAGTAGGCAATGACCAGACTCATCTGAAGTATTATGACCAAAATAATTTGTATGGTAGTTCATTATCCAAACCGCTACCTCACTCTGAGTTTAGCTGGTTAGATGATAGTGATATTCAACATTTCTCCAACCCTTCTAACATACTAGCAATTCCAGATGAAGGTGATTGGGGATATTATTTTGAGATAGATCTAATCTATCCAAATAATATTAAACATAAAACCGTAGATTTTCCACTCGCACCCGAATCAGGTGAAGTGAGTAAAGATATGTTTTCCGACTTTATGAAACAATTTCATAAAGATTTAGAATCATGTGGACAACCCGACTATAAGCCTTGTCGCAAACTTTTACTCACCCAGTATGATAAAGAAAACTATCTAGTCCACTTTAGCATCTTAAAATTTTATTTAGAAATGGGTATGATTTTAAAAAGAGTTCACCGCATTATTAAATTTAGACAGAAAGCCTTCCTCAAGCCATATATTGATAGCAACAGCCAGAAACGTGCACTAGCCCAAAATAACTTTGAAAAAGATTTTTATAAATATAAGAACAACAGTCTATTTGGTAAGACGATGGAGGATGTTAGAAAGCGCGTAAACTACAAACTAGTTAATGATGATCAAAAGTATCACAAATTGACCTCATCACCTCTATTCATCGATAGAGACATTATCGATGAGGACCTTATAGGTGTTAAAATGATAAAATCTGAAGTTGAGTTGTGCAAACCCATCTATATTGGTCAAGCTGTACTAGATTATTCTAAGCTTGAAATGTACCAACTCTTTTATAAAATACTAAAACCATGTCCTCTCGTAAAAGAGGTTCGTTTGTTGGGTGGTGATACAGATAGTTTCTTCTTAGGTATTACCACTCAAAAAGATTTAAATTTCAATGAAGTAGGAAAATCTTTGGAAAGATATTTTGATACATCAAATTATCCTGCTGATCATCCACTCTACTCCATCAAAAATAAGGCAAAACTTGGCTGCTTTAAGGATGAGACAGCAGGGAAGGAAATAGATGAAATGATTCTCCTCCGTCCAAAAATGTATTCTATGAAATTAAAGGATAGTGATGATAGCATTAAGCGCGCTAAAGGCATATCAAAATCCATTGTGCAAAATATGAAACATAAGAATTTCAGGAAAGCCTATAGAAATAAAAATATAACGTTTGTCAATATGACAATCTTAAAATCTAAGTCGCATGAGATCAAAACTCATACTTTTAGGAAACGGGCGCTTTCAGCATGGGAGGATAAGAGGTGCTGGTTAGAACACAACATATCTCTTCCACATGGACATCCTGACACAAACATACCACCACCCAAAAGAATTAAACTCACACTACCACATTCAGGAGACGTCTTAGCATAATCATCCTTAACTTAGTATTTTGATGTTGATTTCTGTAGATAAACATTGTTGTTTTATGTATCGCATGAGATTGTTTTTTCCTTGTGAATATGTGTCCACATCTGTACATTCCCCATGTGATGACTTTTCCACTGAAAGACATTTTTCCTATCCCTGTATATTTCCACCCTTCACGAAGTAAAAAGACTTTTTGTATATAACAATGTTTATTGAAGTGCGCTCATGTATATATTTTCAGTGGATGTTGTATAAAGTCTGTTGCTTCACATTCATGTACATATTTCAATAAACATATCACAATGACTTCACTTTGTTTTCCGAAACACTAACGTTATGAGGGATTTAGTATCTTTCACATGGATGCACTCTTGTAAACCATTGGTAATTTTGATAGCAATAGAGGGTATAGTTTGTTTGACGACGGGATGATAGAAAATAGATTCAAACATCTTCTCGACTATTCCATATGAAGCGTCTTTATCATGAATGAAATCACGTAAAATGTATTCTTTTTTCTCACCAACAGAAATAGGTAGAATCAAATCACTTTGAATGTAAAGGTGCTGTTCATGTTTATCAAGTGTCATTGGTGTTTCTATACCAATCGTATGCGCAGCAGCAAACACTGTTTGTAGCATTGAAAAACCAAAGAGTTTTTTCAAATTTTTACTCAATTGACATTGAATGTCATCACCCAGTTTCAGAACAACGCGTTGATTTTCAATTGAAAACGAAATGTGGTGTGTCTTTGCATCATATTTACTTTTCATCACATGCTTCAACTTCTGTTGTATATAAGGATTTACTACATGAATGAAGCTTTCAACTGTATGATATAGACGCGGCATTATATTGATAGCAACTTTAGATTCTTCATAAGACTGGTAAATTTTCTTGATGCGATCGCCATAGATGTCCACCCACCATTCATCATTAACTGAATCAGCTTTAGTGTGATATTCATGAGAAGCATACACCACACCGCTTCCAATAATAGGTGTATAATGTCTTACAAAATGACGCAAGGTTGGAGAGAAATAAACTGTAAGTTTGTCATTATATTTCTGAATAACCAACTTATTTTTGTCCGCCATAATTTTCTCTCCATACTTCTTACCCACAGTCTCATTCCATCGTTTTACTAACTCAATAAGTGATAAAGGTTGAACACCACGCTTTTTCAAAATGATGCGTTCTTCGCATTCTACAACATCTTCATCAAATATTTTAAATCTATAATGAAATTTGTTGATTCGATTTGAATAAACTTTTCTAACATTTGCAGTAGCAATTGACGTTAGATGTAGTCCATGACCAAAACCGAGATGCGGATAGAATTCACTATCCAACCTCAGCGTAAGACCTTTAGTAAAAGAATGAAAGCGGAGGAACTGTCTCCCACTCCAATGATAGATAGTAAACTCATAAGCTTTCTGATTTTTATTCTTCATGATGGAAGTATTACCACTGTTGAATGCCTTAATAATTTTCTCATTCCCAAATGGCTCATAAGAATCTGATTTTATCTGAATCCATTCATAGTTCCACTTTCCATCTGATGTTAAATTGTATGGGAACTGAAATGCATTATTCATCGTTATTCCATCATGGGTGCGAGGAGTCAATATCATTTCTTCCAAATCATTCACATTCTGAATATTGCTATCATAGCAAATACTAGAAACGCCAACCTCCCATTCACCTTCTAAATGCAGTGGGCGATTTAATTCTACTCGATAGTCTGATGGTTTATTTTTGGGAAATTTATTCATAGAAGCATTACTGGGCAAGTAGATTAGAAACGAGTCCTTATTTTCACTTTCCATATTATTCACATTGGAAAAATATATTAGCATACGTTTGCATTAACTCTTCATTCGGAAATGGAGTGTGATACTTGTCACAGCATCTTTATGAAAAGGAATCAACGCACCAGCATCGTCATAAATGGCAATATCAATTTGTGGGATGTAGTTTGATTTCAGCTTTGTATAATGCACTTTCTTGAAAGTATGCTCAGATAAAATACTGCAGCTCTTTGGCTGGTATGGTATCATTGCTAGCAATGGAGCTTCAACATCTCCCACACGTACATCTTCACCAATATTGGAATATATCTGAAAATAGTTAATACGACGCGATAGCGACATGTCTGCGCTAGCTTTGGTTACAGTACCACTTTTAAAGATATTTTGGTCAAAACCCAAAATGTCCATTAGAGTTTTATCCATAATTAGTTCAATACCTTTTCCACTTATAGTGAGAGACAAAGTACCTTCTTTTTCAGAAAATGAAATATGTTGCTCATTAATCACTTCATTTAAATAATCTACAACCAATTTAACCGAAGTAATAATGCGAGGCATCAACACTCTTGTTTCATGTAAGAAACCACCAAAAGGCTCTACACACTTTCTGTATAAAGATACGGCCCATTCTGTATCAAATTGATTTGGCCTTTCACATGGTAAATGTTGCATATCAGATTTTCCATGAACAGCTGCAGAACGATGTCGTAAGAACTGATGAAAATCTTTTGAACAAACTAATACTAGATCATCATCATTTAATTTGCTTATTGCAATATGATTAGATGATTTGATATAAGTCAATGTTGCCACTTGTTTACCATCAACTCGAAGGAGATAATTAAATTTCTTCAATAATGTTTCAGGAGTCATGTTTGTCTTTCTTGGCTTAATCACAATCTTCTTCACCAACGTCTTCTCATTTCTTGGAATAAGATCTACATAATAAGCTTCCTCTCGATATATTAACTGTTTATGACCACTTATGTGGTAATTAACGTTAAAATTATCATAGCTTGTTAAGGCGCTAGCGAGGTAGCCTAAATCATTTCTTAAACTTGGACTTAAACCAACAATCCAATCTTTCTCAACTACATGATGTACATAATTATAATCATCATTGTGCGGAGTAAATTGGACAATATGTTTACACGCTTTATTCAAGAAATCATATATAAACTTTTTACATGATAAGAGATCTTTCTTTGACCACTGTGGAATGTATACTCGGCACCCCTTTTCACATTGATAAGCAGCTGTACGCCTCATATTAATAGTCATCACCTCATGATCAAAAGTATAGACACAGTTGCTATAAACAAGTTGAGTGACACCCACTTCCCAATTCCCATTTAGCTGTTGTGCATGATCAATGGGAGTAGAAAAGAGTGCGGCTCGATTACTAGTAAATCTCTTTGTAGCCGCATTGCTAAGCAAAATATGATAAAACGACATTTTTATATTGCTAATCTGCAACTTTGCATAACATCATGAAGACTTGGATTTTGGACTCTCTACAATATATCAGAGTTGATCGTGATGGAAACGTACATTTCAAAAATTCTCATGGTCATACATCAAGAGGAATTACATTAACATGGCGACAATTTGTCAACCTCAATGATATCATGAGGGATTTGGAATATTTTGAAACATTAAGATTCATCTCCTTGGGTGATCAAGTTTGGCTTCAACATTACAGAAATGAAATTCAAATCTACCATTCTCATTCCGCAAACTGTTTCTCATTTCGCAAATACAATTGGGAGAAGTATAGAAGATACATACATCGCTCCATCATGACATTTATTCGTCGTGAGTTCATCGCCCTACTATGCAAATCTTAATCAGATATGATTACCACGCACCATGAGTTGGAAATTAGATTCCCTACAACGTATTGAAACGGATCATGATCGAAACGTCTATTTCAAAGATTCAACTGGAAATGTGAGAAGAGAGTTTGCTTTATCTTATCGTCATTTTCAATCTCTACATCATATCATGAAGGACTTGAAATACTTCTATATGAAAAGACATTCACGTATTGGAAATCGCATCTGGCTGCGCGTCAACAATCGGCGAATTCAACTCTATCATTCCCAACTTCATACTAACTTCACATTTCATCAAGGTAGTTGGGAAAAGTATAAAAGGAAGGTACATCGCTCAATTTACTCATTCTTTCATCATGAAGCGCCATCGCTACACCATCGTCAACATTCTCCGTCGCTTCAGACTCTACACCAAAATCGATCTCACAACATTACGCCAACAGCTTCCAAACAGCAAGTATTACCCGGGCCGTCCTCAAATGTTAGTGGTGAAGATGAACAATTCACGGAATCTTCAACTCTTCCCAAATGGGACTGTACAGATTCTCGGCGCCCTTTCTCATTCATCGGCGCAGTCAATGCGCTTAGAGCTACAAAGACTACTACGTCGGATATGGAAGAGGGAGAGGTGTGTGATGTCGAATCTGACTGTGGACAATATGGTGATCTCTACTCAATTGAGTGACAGTCTATCATTTTTGAAGATTCGTACCAGCAGTTACAGTTTGTGTTATGAACCCGAACTTTTTCCTGCAGCTCTCATTAGTTGTTGGTTGCCTGTGCATGTGGCAATCTTTCATAATAGTAAAGTGATCATTACTGGACTAAAATCTCATGAACAAGCAAATATGATCCTAGACTATCTCATTGAGTATGTACGTACCCAGCGGATTGTAAAATAAAAAACAATTTTTTCCAACATGATGTTTTTATTTCAAATCATGATAGAACTTACAAATCATTTTTTCATTAGAGGATGGATTACATGAAAAGTTTTGAATAATAGATGCAAATCGAGATACATGTAAACGTTTTAAGATGAAGTACAGTACAAAAGCACCACACGTTGATGAAAGTGGATGTTGTAGTATGCGTTCATTTCGCTGATATTGACGCGTATGTTTTCTCAACCACTGCTGTGTTGGTATATTTGGAGGTTGAGCAAGAGAGTCAAATAGTTCACCACGTCGGTCTTCTCCAATAAAGATCGCTTTCCAATGCTCACCGCCTAAATTCTGTGAATGAGTGTTTAGCACAATAAAGATGGGATAGTGATTTACTGCAGGTGGTAAGGTATCGAGTGAATAGACATTATCGAAAGCTTTCAACGTCGCTTCGTCTGCATTACGCTGCACTTTAGTCTTAATATCGTCAGCAGTCAACCAACTCATTAACGATTATACTGAAGAATCACGTCACGATACTTTGTAATTTCAATATTTGAATCGAAGACTGCATAAATTAATACATTGATCGTCTCAGGTAGTGTTCTTTTGAACGTCAAATCCAAACGAATATTATGAGGCACGTTCGCTTGACGATAGGGTGCACTAATATCGCTGTCAGCAGTTAAATCAAATGCATAAATAGTATATCCACTCTTAAACTCTTTCATAGTCAGTCCGTTGGTGTCATCCGTATTGTAAAAGCCAAAAACATCCATAAAATCAACATAACTGCGCATAAATTGATCTGAAGCAAAATCTGGTTTGTAGGGTGGACCAGGATGACTCACACCATTTACACGTAAAGCAATTTCACTTAACTGATTGTGTTTAAAATTGAAAGGATTCTTCTTTATATTACCATTAAATGCATCATTTTCAACCATTGCCACCATGAGGAGCTTCGGTGCTTCCGATGGAAAGAGGCCATCTTTCATGAAACTCTTTTGATCTTTCGGAATTGTAAAGGTGAGAAGCTTTGTATGCTGAATGGGGTAAATGGCATTTTGGCGGTTAAGGCCTTCAGCATGCCCTCTAATGACACTTGGATTCGGTACTACTCGACGAATGTAAAGTGCAATATCTTCCACATGAATTCTAAAATTGTCAACTTTAGCAAATGCATTCAGCGCAAATTCAGGCTTATTCAATGTCAGCTTGAGTCGCATGCTGGTATTACACAGTAAAAACTTTGACTGTCTAAAGAAGTCTAAATTCAGCGGACCATATAGCTGACATACTCTACTATCTTTAATCATAGCAGATCGCTTTACAAAGCCACTGTTTGTTTCAACATCAAATTTTCCTGCTTCATCTCTGTACCATCCCATGGCTTCCATATGACTTTTTTGTGCTGCTGGATGAAACTGTGATACATGATTGAAATATGATTTATAGGGATAATCGCTTTGACCACCTTCCACTTGCTGCTCTCCAATCGTTAGAGAAACATCACGAAGTAATGTAGTCAATGGTAAATTGTTCAGTCCAACTTTATGTGCATCGTCAATAGCAGTTCCATCTGCTTGCTGAATTCTAAACCTCAAATCAAGCATCGCATAACTCAAATCTATGTAGTCATCACTACCACCAGGAATAACAAATTCAATGGGGCCAGCATTCTCAGCTGTTCGAGGATGATAATCTACAATACTTGAACTAAGAATATCTGTCTGTATGGCTTGTTGATCGAACAAACAAAAACCGGAAGTTTTACACTCCATGATTAGAAGTTATAGCAGCGTCGTCGTTTAGCGCCTGATGAATGATTAGAGCCTCTGCGACGTTTGCGTGAATGCCTTTTGACTGAAGATCGCACCTTACCAGCTCCGCGATGTTTCCTCCTTCCTTTATTCATTCGTTTAGGTGATTTCTTTCCTTGAGTAACACCAGCAATGGTCTGCTTCAATGTTTTTAAACCGCGTTCCTTCCCACGATTCAACAAACTGCTCTTAAAACTTCTACCTCTGGAAAGATCACTAGCAACATCACCAGCAAAGCCAACGGCATTACTTAAAACATTTCGTTTTAAAGATCTACCGACATTGGATATGAGAGGTGCTACAACAGATTTCAGTGCACCAAGTATGCTACCTCCACGTTGGCGGCGAGCACCGATGTAAATTTGTCCTCCGCCACTTACATAGGAGGGTCGTGAATAAAATGAGGCAGTTGGATTCATAGCTCAAACCCTAAACATTGTTAGTTACAACTTTGCATGAATCACTGTCGATCACTTAGATGAAAGATGTCGGCACGACGCATCCAAGAGTTCATACTTGAAGGATAACCAGCCCATTTAACAAGACACCATTCTTCACCTTGCCGTTTTTTACATCGAATGATTTTCTCTACCAAATATGTTTCACTTTCAGTGACTACCTCAATCTCATCGCGGTAAAAGCTACCCTCAATTTCTTCATTATCGTAATCTTTCAACTTGTAGGTGGTCGGAGAGTCTTTTTGATTAATCCTTGATACTGTAAATACCTCCTCTGTCCAATTCGGAAGGTACCCTTTAGCAAAAACACTTTTCACTTTTGAGATACGAACTTTATCGCCAATTTTCACATCACTTTTCACATGAGTGCGTTTACGTTGGAATGATTCGCGCACTTTATCTACATTGTCAGCATTTACATCTACTGGTCTGAGTCCAATAGAACGATGGATAGAGTGATTGTAGGCATGGAGTGTATCTTGTAGAACCTTTGTCCAATTTTGTGTCAAGTTGGCAGTAAAATGTCGCCACAAGCGATTTTTTAATGTGCGATTAAAACGTTCAACGAGTGCAGCTTTATAAGCGCTCTTTACACTAAACAACTCAATGTCATGCCTCTCAAATAATCTTGTCACATGCTGATTTTCAAACTCTTTTCCTTGATCACTCTGAATTCTTTTTGGAATGCGACCTTCTCGAAAAATTGTTTGGAATGCTTTTGCTACTCCTTTCCCTTCTTTAGTTTTTAAAGGTTGAGCCCACGCATAACGCGAGAAAATATCAATGACGGTTAAAATAAAATTATTGCCCGAGTTATGTTTTGAAATGGAGGCAACATCGCACAAATCTGCTTGCCACTGTTCATCGATGTCATGAACAATATAATGGCGGGTGCGGTACTTCTTTTTCGCTTGTTTGTGGAGTGTATAGGTAGCCTGACCCTTTAACCATCGTTTCACTTGTGATTGTGGAAGACCACTCGCTTTTGATAATTTCTTGATAGATGCAAATCCTGCCGGATGTTTTACATCATAATAGATTGACTTCAAACGTTCAGTCGATGACGGCTGACTCTTTTTCCTCCTTCTCATCTTTTTTCTTTCTTGCCTTTCTACATTTACAACAACTGCAGCATTTAGCTTTAGCGGTTTTGCGATCGTGTTCACATTGCTTAGGGGTTTCATTATGAGAGCTGGCGCAGCAAGTGCAAGTGACAACGACATTCACCTCTGGCGGCTCATTACATGGCAAGCAACACATCTGCTTCATATTAATAGTCTGAGAACATGTATTTCCTAGGAGGAGCTGTTTTACGTTTTCCTTTTACCAGTTTTAGTGGCGATGTAGATCTACGTCGAGTTCTTCCTCTTGTTTGCTTAGTGAGTGTGGGAGGGGATGTAGCAGGTGACGTCTTAAACCAATTTGTTGGCATTTTCATCGCCTGAAGCATTGGAGTAGTAGCCACTGTTGAATCAAGTTCTTTCAATGTCTCATTATTTAAAGCAAATTTTGGCACATTATGCTTTTTCAATAGTTTAAGAAAGTATGACCAACCAGGTGGAACATAGCCCTGACGGCGCTTTCTACGTGTCGCATACTGAATCAAGTCTTCATAACGTGAAGCATCAATCACTTTATTTTCATCTGTAATGATTTCTCCTCTATCATTTACATTGAGATGGGGTTCAATACTGTTGAAAAGAGATATGGCATGTGCGCGAGATGCTAAAGGTGTAGCAGTCGATACAGAGTCACGCATCTTATTCTTCAAGTTTTTCAATTGCTCAACAGTTTCCGATTGTAATAATACAGCACGATGTGGATCTTTGATGTGAACATTTTGCTGATAATCTATTTCTTTCCTATACATTTGATTTGCAAGAGGTTGCTTTACTTGCTGCATGGCAGTCAATTGTACATATTCATCCTGAGGAATAACAATCATGCGAGAATAAGAACTCATAGTTTGTAGATAATCATGGGAGTTTTCAAAATATCACTTCGAAATCTAAATTCTTCCGGACACTCTTGCGTAAAGTCAATGAATAAGTAACCGTATGGTTTTTCAGTAGCTGCTTGAAAAATTTCAATTAAGGCTTTTGATCCTCTGGGTGCAACTTGTCGCGCTAAAATTTCAAATTGACTTTTATCTCGCGGATTCTTGAAAATAGCATAATAGTGTGTATTCAGGTTTCGTGTACGAGCTTCTTTTCCATCAGGAAACAAATTTTGTGTAATATAGATGATAAAACACCTTTTATGGTGTGCTGCGCGAGTGAACATATCTGTAACATCTTTTGAATTCTTACTTTCTTTTAATAAATCATCCAATACAACAACATCATTAGACTGAAGTTTATCCACTGGAATAATTCCTTCATGTCGAATAAAGTTGCGACTTTGCAATTCCTGAAACAGCGACGGTTGATAAATACCATAACACCAAATCACTCGATTGATAGGTTCCTTAAACAACTCCCTTCTTTTATCCAATAAATTCAGCGTGAAAACAGTTTTACCTGCATGAGATGGACCTGATACAGTCAGAACTTTATCACATTGAAGTCTGAAATCCATTTTATTACTTTGAGACTCAACATTTGCATAATTAACGCTTAGAGCCAAAGATATTTCCCAATAGGTTGCCCACGGCAGGAGCTATCATTGGAAGTATTGCTGAAAGGAAACCGCCCTTTTGTGTTAGAGTTTTCCTCTTTCTTTGAAGGGCGACTTTAGGATTGGAGATGAAACGCAATTTCGTAGCATATCGCTTAAGTAACTTTCGTTGTTTTGGTGCTAATTTCTTCGTCCTCAACTTCCTCACATGAGAAATAATTTCACAAATGAATTTATCGTTAGCATGTCGTATAGCATTGTATCGCTGATTTGCTTTCATTCGTCGGAGAGCTTGAATGGCTGAAGAAAACTTTTGACTTTTACGTTTCGTCATTTTACGTTTCGCCATTTTCCGTGTTAGTCTTTGCTAAAACCTATCTTTACCACATTTGCATAGGTACTAACTATTGCGACATAAGTGACACTCGAAATGAGCAATGTCACAGTGGTTACATTGGCAAAGTTGAATGCAATTACGTATGAAACAGCGTTGACAAAAAGCATGCTTACATCTCTTGAAGATGCGCTTTTCATTTCCATCCTTTCGCTTACATACATCGCAACACATAGTTTCACCGTTACTGATGTCTATAGCAAGTCTTTTTGAAGATATGAATTTGCTAGCCTTTTCTAAATAATAGACGCATGTACAGAAGGAATATACTTCGAGAGTGAGCAGACATAGCTCGAAAACCAGTTGTGCTACAATCAAGTACCACTGCATTTTCAATTTTTCTTTATGGAAAGTTGAATGTGAATATCTGAAATCGCTTCAATCACTAGACTGCTACCATGATGGTTAAATGCGTTAAGACGTTCAGCAATTTTTATCATATGTCTTTTAAAAAATTCTTCGGGGTGATCTACCACTTCCATTGAATAAGAAGCAAAATGGAAAGAGCGACTTTCCACCTCTTCCTTTCCAAAATGACTAAACTTAATTTTCGCAACTAATCGCGCCATGACAATGCTATCAGAGAATGTATTCATTAACTCTAGAAATAGAGTGCTAGCATCATCTACCACTGCTTCGATGTCGGTCTCATCTTTATGAAAATTTATCACATAATCTTGAACAGCTCCTTTTAAACTTTGCCTATGAAAACGTAATGTTCCGCAGTCGTTTGAGAAAGACATGATCGCCCTTTAACTAACCCATCCATTGCATGAAAACAACAACTCTTCTCATAGTAACATTTATTGAATAACGGTAACAAGCATGCATTATAAATCAATGGTTTGAAAGAGATAAAATAGATACAGCTGATAACTATCATACAGCGAGCAATGATAACCATACAGGACTTTGGCAGTGTTGAGGTAAGGAGGAAAGAAGCATTGGTTATGAACGTAGCTACTACAACGAACAGACAAAATAGGAACACACAAATCCTTAAAACGTTTCGTGACTTCATGATAATGTTGATTCACTCTACTATCCCAAGGCGGGAGCAAAATATCATCAATGATTAGATTGGGAAATACTTTCCTCTCCTTACCAGGATTATTACAAAAGATGCGTATAACATTGAAAGCAGCTAACCATCGTTTAAAGTCAATAAGAAGAGCACTCTCACAAGAAAAGCCATAGTCTTGCAAATATTTCAGATTAAGTCCATGAATGTGTTTTCTCGCCCATTGATCAACATTGGGATCACAGTTGGCATGTTGATGATAGACACTAACAATCTGATATGTCCAATTGTTCATAGCAATAGCACTGAGCTCCTGTACAGGTTCACCCTCACAATCCATAAAAATGATGATAGAAGCCTAAAACGGAAATTTACACATCTAAGGAAGCGTTCTATAACATATTACAAAATGAAGAATTACATCGATGCTTTTCACGACAAAATACACAAATGATATGATGGCAACGAAGAAGTAAAATGTATCTAATAAGACCACGTCTACGACACTCAAAGCACATAAGCGAATTGTCATAGGGTAGAGTTAGGAAAGGACTAGTAATTCTCCTTCTTTGATTTGCGTTTTGATGTAGCATTCTTCTCCGACTTGCGCTTCGTACCACTGCTGTTAAGGATTTGATCAATTATGTCGTCCACGTTGGGTGGTTTCGGAATATATAAAATGGATTCCATATGCATGGAGAGAGAGGCTATTTTATTATCCTTGTGTCGACCATAATATAGCCCATTCACTTTGAAAAGGATATCCCAAGTACCTTCTCCGAGCTCATCACATCTGATGGGTATTGAATGATCTCCATCCTTCTTATAGTAAGTACACCAATGTGATACCGGTAGGCAAATGTGATTACCATCCCAAATCTTTCTATAGGGAGTATCCTTGTCATCTCTCGCCTTCCACTCTTGAGCAAGAGGAGTAGGAATGTCCATATTTAATGTCACGTACTCCTCAATAATATCAAGTTGGTGGCGAATGTACGGACTCACGGGGATCAGTATGTAGTCCCCATACTGATTGTGCATTATCTTGACATCCGTGGAAGGGAGCATTCCCGTTTGGAGTACTACGCTATGATCATCATAACGCAAGGCTTGTTTAAATTTACGCTGTAGCGGTGTAGGATTATGTACCTTGGATGTTTCTTCCACTGGCCTCAGTTGTAGATGATCTGACCGTAGCGAACCTTGTAACGTTTGACCGCCATTTTGTCCTACTAGTGCAGCAGATGGAGTAGATGCCTGAAAATGAAAAAAGATTGTATTAAGTTTACGTTCAAGGGAGGAGAGGGAGGGAAGTAGCGACTTACCATTTTAGTTGGGTAATAGAACAGGGAACTAGAGAGAGAGAAAATGTGCGTCCGTCACTCGTGTGATTCAACGATGGAATGATTCTCACTGTGGAAGGCTCGCTATTTATAAAGAAATGCTTGATTCTCATTGGATGATGATCCTCATTGGACAATAACATCAAGCTGATTCCAAATCTGGTCTCTGTTTTCCAATCCGATGCTTCGTTTTGAAGCTAGAGCCCAAAACGTCCCAAATTCTAACTCTGTCGTTTTTCGCCAATGTCCCAAAATCTTAAATGGCGTCTCACATCTAAACGAAGACAGATAGGAACAAGCCGATTCTTTCACTGAATTTGTCTCACTCTTAGCTTTCAAACGAGCTATCGCACGACAAAATCCGTCCACTGGAAGCCAAAATCGAAGCAAGCTGTCCAGAGGGGGGGGACGTCAGCCGAAAATTTTTTCTCTCCGATTTCGCTGGAAACATCCTTCCTAACCCAAAATTTCACGTAGATTCCGAATCTGGCCTCCGTTTTCTCATCCGATGCTTCGTTTGGGCGCTACACACCAAAACGTCCCAAATTCTAACTCTGTCGTTTTTTCGAAAAATGTTGAAAATTTTTTCTCGCCGATTGCCTTGAAACTCACTATACAGATAAAGAATTTCACGCTGATTCCAAATCTGAAATCCGTTTTCCAATCCGATGCTTCGTTTTGAAGCTAGAGCCCAAAACGTCCCAAATTCTAACTCTGTCGTTTTTCACCAATGTCCCAAAATCTTAAATGGCGTCTCACATCTAAACGAAGACAGATAGGAACAAGCCGATTCTTTCACTGAATTTGTCTCACTCTTAGCTTTCAAACGAGCTATCGCACGACAAAATCCGTCCACTGGAAGCCAAAATCGAAGCAAGCTGTCCAGAGGGGGGGGACGTCAGCCGAAAATTTTTTCTCTCCGATTTCGCTGGAAACATCCTTCCTAACCCAAAATTTCACGTAGATTCCGAATCTGGCCTCCGTTTTCTCATCCGATGCTTCGTTTGGGCGCTACACACCAAAACGTCCCAAATTCTAACTCTGTTAAAATTTTGAAGAAAAATTTTTTCTCGCCAATTGCCTTGAAACTCACCCTACCGATGCAGAATTTTACGCTGAATCCGAATCTGGCAGCCATTTCACCATCCACGACAACCTAGACGGTCGCCCACGTCAACCTAGACGGTCGCCCACGTCAACCTAGACGGTCGCCCACGTCAACCTAGGCGGTCGGCCACGTCAACCTAGGCGGTCGGTCACGTCAACCCATACGAGACCAACACATCCGAGTCTCACACTCTGTCGTTGCAGAGGGGGGGGGGGAGTCAGCGAACATGTTGTGAACCCACCTGGCCGGCACACCACGACAGACTCTGTCGTTCCAGAGGGGGGGGGGACTCAGACCCGAAGCACCACGGCGGCCGACCACGACACTCTGCCGTTCCAGAGGGGGGGGGGCGCCGGTCGAGTGTTTGTCACTTGCTTACTACTTGCATACATTCCTCCTAATTTGAGAAGTCAGCAAGTGAATGTCATTAGAGATTTTTTTATCGATACTTTGGACAACCAATTGAACTTGAATCCTGAGATAAATCTTATGGTATGCGGTGACTTCAATACTTTTGATGCTGCATCGGTTTTTGAAGATCATTTTTCCCTCATTAATGCTGTGACAACTCCTACTCGTCAAAATGCCATTTTAGACCATATATGGATAAGTCATAATTTGAAAGACAATGTTTATGGTGATGCTTGTGTAGGTCCGCCCCTCGGTTCTTCGGATCATAATACTATCCTTCTTTCTGGGGAAGGAAGCAACGAGTGCCGCAAGCGGGTGGTCAAGTTTTGGGATTTCTGGAAATCTCATGTTGAGGATTTTTTTTGTTTCCTTCCTCTCTATTCACTGATTTCTCTCGTGTTTGTCAGTTGTGTGATACTGTAAATGATATGTGTGAACTTTTCTATCACATTTTGTACACGGCTATGTCATTTATTCCATCACCATATTAAACACTGTCTGATCGTGACAAGCCTTGGTTTACCCTTCTACTAAAAGTTCTTGTCAATGAAAGATGGCGTGCATTCCGCGAAAAAGATTGGGACAAATACCATCATTATAAAGCCAAAGTCAAAAGTGAAATCATTAAGGTTAAGAAAATCTGGTCCCAACGCCATATGAATTCCTCCAAAAATGTTTGGAAAGTTGTCAACGAAATTAGGCTTCACAAAATGCTTTGGATAATCTTAAGCAGGAATATGGAACTGATACTGGTGTCCTACAAGCAATTCAAAGTGAGATTTCAAAAAATTACACTTATGACACAAGTGGAGAACATGCTCCCATTACTAATCAAGATTGGAATTGGAACTCTAATGTGAACGACGTTAGACAAGCATTATCCCGTGTCTTTCTGACAAAATCAATGCGAAGTGACGGCATCCCTAACCGACTTCTACGAGATGGCGCAAACTGGATTTGCTATCCTTTATACGAGATTTTTGATAGATCGATTGAGACAAGAATTTTCCCACAATGTTGGAAGCGTTCAGAAGTAATTCCTATCCCGAAATGTCGCAAACCCACAGTCAAAACCTACGTGCAATTTCAATCACTCCCGTGGTCAGCAAAATCTTTGAAAGACTTGTTTTGAATTCAGTGTATTCGGAAATTTCCTCTCTTTTTGGTCCATTTCAATTTGCATTTCGTAAATTCGGCTCCACAAGCTTCCAACATTGTGGGAAAATTCTTGTCTCAATCGATCTATCAAAAATCTCGTATAAAGGATAGCAAATCCAGTTTGCGCCATCTCGTAGAAGTCGGTTAGGGATGCCGTCACTTCGCATTGATTTTGTCAGAAAGACACGGGATAATGCTTGTCTAACGTCGTTCACATTAGAGTTCCAATTCCAATCTTGATTAGTAATGGGAGCATGTTCTCCACTTGTGTCATAAGTGTAATTTTTGGTCACTGATCAAAATTCATGACAATATTATTACTTCCTATCTTGATCTCTCTGACACCAAGGCGGTGAGACTAACCTCTCTCGACCTCAGAAAAGCATTTGATCAGCTAAATCATAATTGTCTTCTGAGTCACCTGATGAAAAATAACGTCAATCATGGATTTATTATTTGGTTAAAAAGTTATTTACAAGATAGAAGCCAATGTATCAAGCTCAATGGTATTCGTGGTTCGGCAGTGCATGTACCCTCTGGCGTTCCACAGGATCGCAAAAATGTCGATCGATAACATCTGAATGCTATTTTTCAGTTTTCAGGGCCACTTTTTATCATGCGGGCTATGAGTTATTTTTCAATCGAAAGAAAAGACAATCTACACAATCTCTCATCGGACATACTCTTCCTGGAAAATCTTTAATTCTTTTGAGAGTAGAGAAGGATCTTTCACAACCACAACTAGACTGACTAAGTGTGGTGAGTGTCTTGAGTAACTTTTCAGTCGTGTGAAAACAATCAGAAAGGTTCAACAGGTTAAAAACCCTGTTGCACTTACTGTCTGACCAACAATGACCGGTTTAGTACAAAATTCGTGCAATTCAGCAAGCAATTTGTTTGGCAAAACATTCATCTTATCTTTATCGATAGAACAAAGCAAATCATTAAGACAGACATAGTAACATTGGGTAATGTTTGAGAGGAGTCTTTACCCTGATGTCTGCCAACTCGAGATATTACTGGATGACGCTTATCAACAAACGATGTTTCCATGCCAATACATGATTACATCAGATGTGCGTTTATCTTCTTATAATATTGAATCTTCTTTCACCATGTAGATTTCACCTCTTTGTGATGCGTTATTGATAAGCTTTAAATGTAGTAGTACAAATATTGATAATTACCTATAATAAGAATTAAATTTATAAAATTTACTTATGGAACGAATTGCCCTATCAGTAAGAATGAAACGGTAGAAGTTGGTTTAACATGATAATTTGACAGTAGTCACTGTTTACCTCATTTACCCTGAGAAATTGCCACTGCTCACCTCCCATGTAACCATGCATATAACCACTTCACAGAAGAGCTTTCATAATGATGGCTTTTTCCTCCTCCGGGCATTCTGAAGAGCAATTTAGATTAGCCCGAAAAAATATATGACTCTTATTTTGCCTGTATTTTCAAACAACCCAATTCAATAGCCACTCACCAAAGAAAAAACGAATCGCGAAATCAACGGTGTTTCTTCTTGGTGAACGGTGTTTCAACTTGTTCTAATTATCAGTGGAACAGTGGAATCTTTGAATTTATTGGAGTTGCATGTATACGTAAAGATTTAATTTGGAATAATCACACTGAGAATCTCTGCAAATTGGCGAATCAGTGCTTTTAAGTAATGAAAAATTATGACCACATTTTTCACCTAATGAACTCCATCAGCTTTATAATTTCTGCATCCTGTGTTGGAATACGTGCCCCGTAACGAATTGATAAACGTGTCCGCAAAATCATCGATGGAAATGATGATTATTATAGACAATGTGCAATAAAGTGTCTTTTCTAAAGCACTGCTTGGAACGGAAGCTGATCCCGAATTTTCCTTCGTTGTCATATGCCGCCAGAATTAAGGCAACATCTTCTGCGCCTCGGACAGTTGAAAACGTTACGAAGAATTCTGAAGGACACTGAAAAAGAGATTTAAGAAATGCATCCTCTCAGGTTGATGAAGAGCTGAACAATCATGCCAATGACTATCAGTAAAAGTATTATGAGAAGATAGTTCAACACCAAATCAAAGGACAAATTGGTAAGATCAAACTGCGACATGCTAGAAAGCTTGAAACTTTGTCAACCCGTCAAACTAGTGATAGGCAATTCAAAGTTAAAAACACTGTAACCAATAACTTTTCTAAAAGCTTTTCGAAAGTTCAATTGGATGCTTTACAGTGCGGCATGAACATGAGTTGGCTTAATGAAAATAGAAAGATAACCTCGAAAATAAATACTGAAACTTTCAGCAAATCAAGCATGTTGAATCTCTATCTAAGGAGGATAGGGATTTTATTAAATCGAAGCTTAGAAATGTTTGACATCACTCTTTAAATAGAAAAGATAAAATACCACACGCTTTTGCAGAAAAGTTTAAAGCGCTGAAAAGTCTGTCGAAGGATAAAGACATTTATATCAGCCGATTTGACAAAGGAAATGGCAGCTTCATCATTGATAGACCAGTTTATATAAATAAAATAAATACCATCCTGAATGATGGTTCGAAATTCAGAAAAATGTGTGATGTGTAATTGTTACAGCACGAACATTGCTAAATATTTACATACGTTATTGATTCAATTGGTCCCAAACAAGTTCTCGGTTAAAGATAGCTTCGAAGTAAAAGAAAAATTGTTGAAATTAAAAATTCGGAATAACCATGTAAAGTTTTATAGTTTCGATGCTAGTAGCTTATTTACTAATGACAGACCCTTGACAGAACTATTAACCATGTCGCTCAGTCTATAGATGAAAATGCTATCCCATTCTCCAAAGAAACTTTAAAGCAATTATTGAAAATGTCGTGTAAAACTAAACATGACGGTTTGGTAGTAGTAGTAGACATTAGTTTGAAGCATAGAAATTGATAACAATAAAACCTCTAGAATGGAAGTAAAGCTTCATGCAATGCACAATAGTGGCACAAAAATCGCACGCATTTTCACTTAGATACACTTGTCAACGGCTGTATGATTGGGTTAGAATCAATCACATGTGCGATTCTAAGCTTTTAATTGGCTCTTCATGCCCCAACTTAGTTCCCCCGGATGTGCCGCGACCTTGAGTCAATTTCCATTCTAGTCAACTTCAGATAAACAAGAATCTATTTCTATGGTTTGAAGCACTTTAGAAGTGCGTGGCGCTCACTCTACTATGCGAAAACACTTCCTGTAATTCTGACGTTGTATATTGGAGCACCAAATATTTCGCCTTGCAGAGGCTTCAACCGTGGTGACAATGCCAGTTTACATCACATCGGCTGTTAATAAAATCAATGGGCGTCATTGCATAGAAATCTTTCGAGTTTTAGTACAGCAATGCACAAGTTGTTCAGTAACTGCTGCCATGACGTCATGAACTTTACAGAATAGAACCGTGGGCAAAGAAAGTGGGCAGCAAATAGCACAATACTAAAGGCTTCTAAGTGCTTGACAACATAGAAATAAACTGTTTATCTGAAGTTCGCTAGAATGGAAATTGACTCAAGGTCGCGGCACATCCGAGGGAATTAAGTTGGGGCATGAAGAACCAACTAAAAGCTTCGATTTACTCATGTGACTGATTCTAACCCAATGATACAGACGTTGGCAAGTGCATCTAAGTGAAAATGCGTGCGATTGAAATGTGTGCGAAATGAAAATGCATTACATGAAGCTTAATTTCCATTCTAGAGGTTTTATTGTTGTCATTTTCTATGCTTGACAAGGAGCCAAAAAAGGCTGACGTTATGATACAAGTACACAAAAGTAAAAGTAAGAACATTAAAGGAATATAAATAATAATAAATGAAAAAGCTAGCGTAGTAAAGACCTGAGATTTCTGTCAGTCTTATAACAAAGACGGACGGAAACGTCTCTAATACTGATACAGGCTTGTCGAAATCATCAATTTACAAGACATAAAAGTTACAACGAAATATAAAGGAAACTTACACAAACCAGAAAATTACATGTGCAGTGTACAATTCAAGTACTTTATCTTCACATCTAAGTTACATGTGTATATTCATTCAAAAGTACGCACATCCAAGGAATGAATGAGTGACACGTGGAAGACACAAGTGTCCACTACGTGGTAAACGAATGGGAACTAGGTGGTGAAGTGGATGCTCACAGTCATTGAAAAATTTCATGGAACGCTTCTTGCGAACACTGGACAACAACGGGAACAATTCTTCCCACAGATAACCTTGTGTGCCCTTCTCTGAAACCGTTCGAGTTTTGAGTCGATATTTTGGGGAAGAAAAATAAAAATCTTATCTCTTCTAGATGAATTCATTCACAATTTCAGTTGAGGAATCTCCTATTTAAATTACTTTGAAAAGATAGGAAGAGTATTCATTTAATCAATGATAATCATCAATATGTATACTTATACAATGAAATTGATAGCGCTGGTACATTATCTTTGGCGCGCACGGTTATGTGAAAAGCAAGTTCCAGAACACAATGTGACTTTACAGTCAATTTTACGTGAACATTAGCAGTGCTCGTTATTTCACAGGCTCAGCTATGTTATATTACAGACATCTTTTCATATAATGTAATTTTACGTGACCCAAAAGTTGTACGGTAAAATTATATTGACGAGTCTGTCAAATTACAGAACATTTTACAGTGTAGGAAGTGGCACATAACTAAGGAAGCATGTGAATGATGTGTGTGCAGCTGCAGCACCATCTAGTGTAATCAGGGCATACCCTGAACATGCCCTACCCTAATCTTGCCCTGATAGGCTATCGAATTTTGAGAAAACTTGCTCGTTATTGATTTTCTTTGGGAAATTATCAAAAATCTTATCATTTACAAAGACAGGGAGCCTATTTTGAAAATTTATTGTTGCCCTAGTTTTGCCCGAGTGCCCTAAAGGGCCCCGTCAGAGACCCTGACATCATTTATCACCGGGGGAGCACAGTAAAGCAACAAACTTGAAATAATCGAATGGTAAACCTCAATGAGTTGCTTCACAGGGATGACCGACTTCAGAGTCCTTATTACGTATAACCTTTGTGAAACCACTTTCAAAGTGCCCTCGAAGTGAGGATTCCAACTCAGTTGATCGTTCCAATGAATCCCAAAGATCTTGATACTTTCAACATTAGCTTTGCAACTAAGCCTACTACTGCTTATAACAAAGCTGCATGCTGCCTAAAAATGGCTTCATAACACTAGGTGACATGCCACGCTCAATTACACATGACCCTAAACATCCGTGACTATGCGTAACATTGGTGCAACATCTGTCGGCAGTCCTGTTATATAGACTTTGCGTCACATGTGCCTGCATGTATCAGAGGCTAAACAATGTGATAGGACCTCAATTTCATGCTCAGGGAAGACAGAACATGCTTAGCGGTTCATCCGTAGTTCAAGCGGCAACGCAGACAACCGTAGACGACGCGCAAACTATAAACGCTCGCCCGCGCGTATTCATAAACATTCCCCATGTTTTAACAGCAAACAAAAAATCACAAATTAGATTTCGTAACTGGCAGTTACGGAAATCGACTGCGATATGAAGAGCGTTTATGTGAGCCATGTGATAATTCAAAAGTGGAGACTCTGTATCATTTCATGATAGAATGCTCACTATATCAAAATTTACGACAAGAAACAGCGCCTTTGTTATGCAACTGTAGCAATACAACAGAATTCAATAAATTGATGAATATTTTAACTCCGAAACTGGTAAAATCCATCGCGAGGTTTCTCAAAAAAGCAAACGACTTGCGAACGATAACTAAGGAAATCACTAATCAATAAATACCGGTATGAAATCTGGAAATTTATTTTCGTCAATTCTCCTCTCCTTCCTGTTCAGAATATATTTTAACAACACCGACCGCACGCTGTTTTCTGCCATCAAACTATGTTTTTCGTGTATGTGAGCACACATGCTCCTGTTTTCCAATGTTCTTGGAAATAAACATTTTTGACTTTTGACATCAGATCAAGTGATTCTTGACTCTTAGTGCAGCGCGTATGTACGCGCGTAGAAGAATAGAATATGTCTTTAACCACGGATGTTTGGGGTGTTCCGTAATTACGCGTGGCATGTCACCTATGTGAAATGAGTTTTACATAATGCTTCAAAACCAATAAGCATGTTCTACCCTAATTGAGATCTTATAGAAATTGATCAGCAGTGAGTTTACTTCAACATCTCACGCTCGAGAGCCTATTGGATTTCGAAATTTCTTGTGCTCTGAATTTTTATCATGATGCTCCTCCGTCGCTTCGATGGCTCATTCTTGTTCTGCTATTTCATTATGAATAGAAGTGTAATTTTCATGTGAACTCTTCTGTTTCCTTCTTAGCGACATCTCTTTCAATCTCCTCTCCTGTTCAAGTGCTCTGTTGGGTTCTTGAAAAGATTCTTCAACAGTAAGTATCAAGAAATAGATGATTTTGATGCCGCGAACAGGATGCATTTAAGTACCCGGCAGCATTTTGAGATTTTCACTGTCATCTTTTCTGTGCCTACTCATGGCGGCATTCGGAGGCCACTGATATCTGATCGTTTACAGCTATCGATCATGAAGAGCACCAATCATTACCGTATAATTCCGATACCACAATGAATTTGTCACATTGGCAACCCGCAGTTTACTTCATGAACAATTGTAAGAAAATGAAAGAGGGCTCGTAAAATATCAATTTGCTTTGGAACCCGGTATACATAGAATCAACAGAAAGCAGCATTTTCTCAAAGTATCTATCGGTCTATTGGCTACCGACTTGCGAGACAGATCTCAATTGTTCAGAAAAAAATGATATCATGACATGAGTCAGAATGAGAGTATATAGATCAAAAGCCAAGAGGATGATCTTGCACGAGGCCTCCGTTTTCGAACATGGCGCCACTCACAGAGTTCATGAGGTCAAAAGTCCTTCTCTTGGAGCTGCTGCTTGATTCCTTGAGACTTCTCAAAGCACTGTCGTGAGCCTAGAAATAAAAGAAAGGGATTTTAGTACTATGTGTAGGCAAAAGGAGTTTAACCTCAATAATTCAGATCAAAAAATTTCAATAACATCTCGAACGGTGGAAGGTTGATTCCCTAAACCATGGGTGCGCAACAGGCGGACGGCTGCAGAGGCAAAGTGCGGCTGTGACAATGAGAAGTAAATGAAAAAGAATGTTGCACATGTATATTGCAAATATTTCTGGAGTTCAAGGCAATCGAAAAACAATCGTCACTATAGTAGCACCGTCGAAAACCTTTATGCCCATGCTCCTTGGAAAAATGCGCGATGAAGGCGTTCAAGCAGTTCGATAACTCATGAATAGAATATTTTAGGGAAGTTACATTTATGTGCATTCACGGCTGCAGTCATCAGCTAAAAGAAACAAAAGGGACAATTGAAGTTTGCTGGAATTGTTCGCCCGCGTAAGCTTCAAGTCCATGGCCTGAATAAGGATGCCTGATAGATCACCGGCCCTGTGATGAATGAATTTTGTGTGGCTCGTGATTCCTTTATAAATTATTACAGTAGCTTAGTAAAGGGTTTTCTCCCTCGGTTGCCCTTACAAAAACATGCTTCCAACTTTTCAAGTGCTAATAACAGCTAAAGCTTAGAAGCTTTTCGGGTCAAAAATGACCGTCGGTCGTATGAACTTGAAAACTCAAACTTGAAAACTCATTCTTTACGAAGTAGGCCTTTATGCGATTTTCACTGCGTCATTCATCAGGGAAAGCTAATTCGAGTGGTGGAATATAAAAAGGATTGGCTATTGACCTAGTTGCTTGCACACATATTAAGTGCGGCCGTGATTCTTTCGGCCTTCGAAATGGCAGCCGAAAAATGCAGAAGGTTGCGCACCCCTGTTCTAAACGAATGTCTTAAAGGTGACGTTTTTGTGGTCGCAGATCAATCCTAGACAAGGAAATATTTCAAAATGTAAATGCATGAACAATATCTACGAGAGGAGACAGAGTAGTAACAAATCAATGAGTGCCTCTGTCTACTTGGTTTCACATTCAGCTCAGTCTTGCGAACTGCATCACAATGGTCTCAAGGAGAAAAACCTTGATTTTCACAATTATAATATACTATTTATTCAAATATCTCGTTGTAGCTGACAAATTACTTAACTCTCGTAGTGTTAGAGAAAACAGGAAATCATAACTAGCTGAACTATTGCGTCATACATTCATTTACATGGCAGGTCATCTTAAAGAACGTGACAGTCGTGAAATTCAGAAGGATATACATGTAGAATTTCACGAAAAATTCTCATTGAGTTTATTATAGAGTTTTCAAAAAAAGGACATTTTTATTCGAAATAACGAGCAAAAATATCTATGATGGAATAGAATTCACTTTTATCTGAGCTGTCAAAAACATCAAATTACAAATAATAGGTTTTACTCATCAGCAGCTGAAACGCGTCTGGATGCTCTGATTGGACACGAATCTGAGCGCGCGCGTTGCATGACACTTGCTTCAGGTTTAGTGAACCAATCAGCAATAAACTGATATTCAAATCCTTCCCATTAGATGATTTTTTAAGCGAATAGAAAAGGGATTTTACTCAATTGTCGACAATGAGAAGTCCAACAATTCACGCGGCTGACAAGGTTGTAGGAGTCTGACGTTTTTTTCGATACCGGCGCAGAATGCTGCAGTTGCCACTTTGATAAATCAAAAATATTTTCGGTTTTATGAATGAGGCTTGTACTCCGGTAAGGTCGTATGGTCAAAGCTAAGTGATCTAATATGGATCTCACTTAGATTATTTGGGATGAGAAGAAATGAGATCTGAAAATACTTTTACTGTCGAAGTTGGACTCTATCTTAATGTGACATTTTTATGAACTTTAACATGTACTTAATTGTACTTTAAAATGATACATAACTTTCAAGCGTATTTTTCGCTCATAATCGATCTGTCTTGCTGACTAAATGAAGGAGGAAAATTATTCGAGAGAAAAAATAATGAGGATAAGAATCTTCAGCTTATTCGTTCGAACATTTTCCCCTGATCAAAAACCTTAGTCCATTTACAGTAGTAACATGGCATCTTAATATCATTTAGTGTGTTATGTTCAGCAACGACTTCATCATATCATGGGATATTTCAAGCAAGAAATCATCCCATGAATAACAAAACACATTGATTGTTCACTAATTCCAACTTCAATTAATTGATGAGATAAAACTCAAAATATCAATCAATTGATTGCATCAATTTCATTTGTCAATTGCTTGTTTGACTCAAATTCCTATCACAATAAGTAGCTTGATATTTTCAAAAAAACGTTTGATTGCCCAAGTTAAAACACTTCCCTTGTTCTCTGCGGATCAAGTGTGGTTATTAAACAACATAGTCTAGATTTGTGCGCCCTAAGACTTATTGAGATTAACGTAATTCGCTTTCTGAATGGTAACATCTGTGTACTGTGTAATAACTTTAAAGGTAGTATCTGTGAATCTATCTTCTGCTCTTCTTTTGGATGGTGCTGACATAGACTTATGGAGCGTTGTAGTACTTTTAATCCGGATGCCCTTCCTGCCGACTTCCAATGACACCTTCGGGGCTCGACCTCTGGACCAAACGATCGCTAGGCCAAGCACTTAACCACTGTGTCAAGGAGACCTATCGACAGCTTGTTATTTGGTTTATTGATCTTATTGACCTATTGTCTTCACCAAATGGCATGATTTTGACGCAGTTGTAAGTTCTAATCATTTTAAGTTTTAATCATTTGTGTAGAATCATTCCACCACTTGTATATTCACACAGAGAACAAGCGAAGTGTTTCAACTTAAGCCATCAAATTTCTTTGGAAAATGTCGCAGACAAAAATCCATTTCCGAGCTTGCTCTTTAACAAATTCATTTGATGTGATTGTCAGGAATTATATTCGGTCCGCATCATTCAGAATTTGGTGATATTTTTATGCCTCTCTCATATCGATTGAAGGATATATCGGACATGTAACACTCGATCGTCGAGAAGCTGGCACAGTGAAATCTAGTATCTGGGCATTTTTTGATCTAAATGTTCCACTACTGCCACGGACGCCTGTATCATCTGCATGTGGTAACAGAACCCTAGAGTCTCGCACTATGAGCTAGGAGTTCAGCAATTATTCAACAAGGTCGTCAGTTGCAAGGAGTCCTGCTCAACTACTGCCAGCATGTTAGATTCGTAAAACCAGTCTTCATTGCAAATGTGCGTCATCGTTTACTTATGGCAAGAAGTCAGCGGAGATCAACCATGATGTCAATGAATTGATAACATAATTTCAATTCCAATTAACTGAAAATTCCGAATACCAATTCCAATTGATTGATTGGATAGTAATCAAATTGCAACTATTTTTTTATAATTCCTGATTAAATCGAAAAATCTATAACGATATTTTCGCAAATAGAGCGCGTTGAAAAAATGAAAACTTAAATTTTAATTGTAAGCCAGGTGCTTCAATTGCTTGACGAACTGCATCATAATCATGTTCATCATGGTGGCCTGTGATTTACCTGACCAGTCCTACCTTTTTTGCACATCAACAAAATGAAGTTACATCGAATGTGTGCATCATGAAATTAGGATTGATTTTTGCTCTTATTAGTACATAGGAAAATGCCGAAACATGGACCTTTACTCTTCAGTTGAACATCAACACTCTCAAGTGTATGCACAAGAACATCCTATATACGTCACAAAATAGAAATAAAAGGACATTGACTCTTAGTGAACAATTTCGCCATCAAAACATAAAATACTCGGATAGCTGAAACATAGATGACGATTTCATAAGTGCTTTCTGTACTTTGACTTCATGTAATTGTTGAAGCTTGTTGACTTTTCACCATGCTTTGATGTATTTATGTCTGATTAAAGTTCTAATCTGTATCTGATCACCAAACATGCTTAAATATAAATAGAATAATTGAGCATGGAGCTACATCTATACTTAAACAATGGGAACAGAATTGAATGGCAGCCATTTAATTCAATGTCAGGAATCATATGCAGGCCTAGTTCACATCTCTCAACATCGACACAACTCCCTCTTTAAACTAGAACTTCATTAGTACATTAAGTGAAACTTCGGGGGTGGGGTATTCATTAAAATCTACTTTTAACGCACTATTCATAGACTAACAATAGATATTTAGAGACCACAGAATGAAGAAATCGATAATATTCCCGGGACTCATGCCATCAAGGCTGTTTTTGGCCCAATTCGCAAGTTTAAATCAATGGTTCTCAACCTGGGGGAGAATACAGCCATTTTTCAGAAGGGTTAGTACAACATTATTCATTGATGAAATAAAATTTCGAAATTGTGACTCTGAGGAGCTCCTTGAATATAATGAATAACCGCATGTCTGCTGCTCGTTTTTACGCTATCACGATCTACTTTGCCAACAGATGGTGAAACCCTGTATTTTAAACCTATTCAACCAGAGTATGCAGCCGAGGCTAAAATCAAATCAGGAAAGGAACATACATTATCCTCACACAAATTATTCATAAACAATGTTATAAGTTGCGCAGATCATGCAATGTATCACGCATTAAAACGAAACACTTTGATTGCGACACAAAATTGACATTCTGAACGCAACTTTGAAAAATAGCGAAATTTTAGTCCTTTGTTTGTCCTTTTGCCATGAAGTCATTTTTGCAGAGCATTTCCTTTTAATTTCGGAAAGAGCTGCGAAATAAAAGCGCAATTCTCTCTAGATTCAGAAATTGAACGAATTTCCATAGAAATATCACTGTCTCTATTCAATTTACTAAATGCGTGACAAAAATAAATCAATTACATTCTGCGCCCGAAAATTTCTCATACAAATCACTAACTATTAGTTAGTTAGGTTTATAGTCAATAACATATGGATGCCCAACAAAAAGTATGAAGTATGATGAAATATTAAAATTCTGATGACGTAATACAACTTGGCTTTCGCGAAATGCACGTTTCTAAATCAACTGAGAAAAAATCATGATATGACACTTGGAATACATTTTCCCCCGTGTGTGTAAAAACTCGTCGGAATGCCCTTCTGTCATGCACTGCGATATTGCATACTATATTCAATTTAAAATGAAACACCGTTAAGATAAGTATACTTACAAGATTGCAGAAGATTTCACAAAGTTGAGCTTCATGCTCGGCGGAAGAGAATCCGTTTTGCAGAGATCGTGATGCACGGGAGATAACTGCAACCATGCCGTAAATGTCAATTGCAGCATCAGCTACTCGCTTGACTACATATTGCTGGTTGATGATATCTTTCCGATGTTGAATAAGAAGATCTTGTACCTGAAAAATACAGTCGCAGTATTCATCAGGTGAAATGCATGTATTATTTACATACACATGAATAGAATTATTAATTCTTTTATCATGTAACAGAAATTTTAACTCGCACGATACACTGATAATGTAAGCCGCGATATAGTTTATACCGCGACGTAGGCAAGAGGTGAAATCATTTTCCTGATATCTATAATGCACTTGTAAGTCTGGTGAAGGAAATTCCAATATTTCATCTTTGGTAATGACTGCCCTAATGACCGTCTCGGTGATTTGGAAAATCGTCGAATCCGTAGAGCTTCAGATGTGTTTCTCGACGTGCTCAAACCGCATAACGATCTTCACCAGTTCGCACCTCGAAGATTGACATTCTTACGTGACCTTGAGATTTCTATCATTATAGCTCACCGGCGTGCGACAGCATTCATTCCGTTCTCTATCAAGTTGTACAATTCATGTCTAGATGTATGCTGATCTTAAACTCTCTTTTTAAACTATCACTGTTTTTCTTTTCTTTGCTGATCTATTTTATAATCAGTATTGCATACAACGGTCTTTTAATTGGCAAAGACACTACATTTGCAACTCAGATGTAGTGAAAAATAATTAAATCTTGAATATCTTGAATCTTGGCAATTTTCTATCTCTATTGTGCTCATGTCATCGATGCGTGCTCATGTCATTTCTGTGTTGCTGTGTGATTTTCATTCTCAATAAAGACGTATTATTATCATAAGTCTAATGAAGCTGTTGATTAACTTTGTAAACTTCTAGCCTCATACCGTAATCGACGCATTCTACATATTCCGTCTAATATAGTCTTTAATTTAAGGTATAGTCTAAGACATTTTCCATCAAGCGCTAGCGAGTCAACGCGGGAGTTCCTGCGAGGTAACTTTCCAGACCCACTTTCCGAGTTGAATGATCAATCAGTTTACTAGGCTTGTCTTAAAGGTCGCGATGACCGACATAAAATAAAGGCGTTGAACAACTCAAGCAAATTACAGCGAACAGCTGTTGATGGGTTTGTGGTGATTAACACCGATGACACAAATGAACCCGTTCGACGCGCTATGGTAAATTTAAATTTCAGTGAGCGGTGCGAATTAGGGCATAGCTCGTCAATACAGATATCTTTGTGTGTTGATGGCTAATGCGATGCATAGTCGTCATAGATATTTGAATAACTGTGTCTGACAACGGCCATACATCGTTATTTATTTGTCAAACGCAGTGCGCTTTGACGCCATGTAAAATGGTGGAATTTCAATGTTATCCAATTTCAAATAGGATTAAAATCTGATTGCTTATTATTGCTGATCTGAAAACTTTGAAAAGGTTAGCGGCATTCACGTACATCACTGAGTGACAAGTTAAGTAAATCGCATTCGATCAATTTCTTTCGAGTGACAGGGTTGAATCCGAGACTTGATCGAAGTTATTTCTAATGAAAAAAAGAATAAAATGTGTCGCATGATTGATTCATTTTACAAGACATGTTCACATGCTTACTGAATTCTACTAACTAGTGGTAAAGCTGTGCGTTATCGAATCTGATTGCGACCTTCACTCTGCATCTCATGTGGGTGGCATCGGCGAATGAAGTGATTAATAATTTTATTGGTTAAATTAAAATATTTTTGGGAATTCTTCGTGAGTCGAAGTGAATTGGAATAGTGACTCACAGACAACAACACTTTGCGAAATTTTGAACATGCATGCTACACCTGATAGCACATGAAACAATTTACCGCACACAGCATTTAGATTAGAATTTGAATCACCGCCTACTCAATGATGTGATGTAGACATCATTCTGCATATGACATAGCGTTCAAACTATTATTGCTTGGCACAAGTGGCAAAGATTTCATATTGACGTGCTATGCCCGCAAATGTAGTGAACGAGTTAAGTCCAAATGGACACTATTTTGTACCGTCTCCCTGGCCGTGTGGATGGATCACTTGCATAACCTTTTAGATCACTTGTTGCACACGAGTCGCGGTCTGGAAGATTGAGTGCTAGCGTCCATTTAACCTAGTTTCAGTAAATCAAACGACGAAACAAGGGGCAAAATCCCATCACTTTGTGGTCTTGCAGGATTGGCATTTATTTTCTTTCCACTACATTATGTCTGACATTTTTCCGTGTAGAATGACAATAACTCCATTAAGTGATTTAGTCGAGAATACACATTTTTAATTACATATTCCCATCATTTAAGCTTGATAAATAACGGATTTGCTTCACTGGAGTCCTATAAATCTTATCATGTCTACCGAACCTAATTCCATTTTACTTTTGCAAAGTTGACACATGAGGAACAGTGTAGGAAAGGAAACACGGATTTACTTTCACATAGCAGGGATGGTCCGCTACGATGATAAAATTTCTCACATCAGAAGAAACGAATTTCTCACAACGCCGATAGCATTGATCATAGTAATCAAAACCATGCTTGAATTGCTAATGAGTCCTACTATTTCTAACTTGGGAAGACCGAGGTGAAAAAATACATCACTTTCTGAAGGTCGCGATATATTTCGTGAAGTATCCACTTCACATCGTCGGGCATGCAATGAATGTGATGATACATAGCGGACGATGAACTGGTATGTGTAACAACATACCGAATACAATAAAGAAATAAAAAATACAACACTGCCGCAAAACAAGCATAGTCAAACATACTACTGAAGAGACAAAGACAAAGTACAAGCAATGAGACACTAAAAAATCCCGGGGAATGATTCCAAAGGGATGTTTTCTAATGTCCATAGAAATTGACAACAATAAAACCTCTAGAATGGAAATTAAGCTTCATGCAATGCACAATAACGGCACATAAATCGCACGCATTTTCACTTAGATGCACCTGCCAACATCTGTATCATTGGGTTAGAATCAGTCACATGAGTAAATCGAAGGTTTTAATTGGTTCTTCATGCCCCAACTTAGTTCCCCCGGATGTGCCGCGACCATGAGTCAATTTCCATTCTAGTGAACTTCAGATAAACAGTTTATTTCTATGCTAATGTCTAATTGCTTCTGCGTTATCTTTGTCTCATCAGTAGTATATTTCACTATGCATGTTTTGCGGTGGAGTTGTATTTTTCTACTAGTTCGATTTCTTTATTGTATTCGGTTTGCTGTTGCTCGTTGCTACCTTTTGATTTTTAATCACACATCGAAAGTTCATCGTCCGCCATGTATCATGACATTCATTGCCTGAGGATGTGAAGTGGATACTTCACGAAATATATCGCGAACTTCAGAAAGTGATGTATTTTTTCACCTCGGTCTCCCCAAGTTAGAAACAATAACTGACGACCGCAGCCTTTTCAAACGTGAGTCATACTGCGAGTATATTTTACCATTTCAAACCGTACGGGTTTGCTGATATGTCTGTAATAGTCGGAAGACTTAAGACAATTCCACAGTTTTATGTAAACCACAGTCACTCTACAACACTTCCAACGTTTTGAATATCCTTTCCTTGGGACACAATTTGTCAACAATGGAGCTATCGATTTGGATGTCGGTGCATATTTGCCTCTTGGACCCTGCTTTCAATTGATTTCCATTTGTTTGTGAACCTTTTGATTCGTCGCATGATATCAGCTGCCTGCTTTTCTGGTGATTTTGGTATGGTAGTTTGACGGCAGTTGAGGCCTCAATCTCACTAGTAGTTTTGATTTATTGATGAGTTTCAAGACAGGTTACTATCACTCTGATTTCCACTATTATCATTCGACAGATTCAATCACTTCTTGTACGAACCAAAATTGACAAACATTAAGTTCAGAAAAAGGGATCTGTGCTTTTATGATCACATGCTCGCAATAGTTCAAACAACTTCGTCAAGGACAATGTTTCTCAGCCATACACAAGGACAGATCGTATGCAGGACTCATACGCATGAGCTCTGGATCTTAGAGGGACACTCTTGTTGTTCAGAAGGCTGGCTAACTCTCTCCATTTGGACCAAGCATTAGCTACCCGACCTCTCACTGCCCTTTCTACTCCACCTTGGCTGTCCAGCATATCTCCGAGATAGCAAAAGTGGCTAACCTCTTGTATGCTAGGACTACCATCAATTTTTACAGAGTCGTCTGTCGGAATATTGGTGGTATTTGCGCTTCGACACTTAGGGCATTGGAAATGTGTCACTTCCACCAGAGAGCGCAGATGGGAACATCTTTCATGACACCACTTGTGGCATGAGATACAGAGAATCGAATTCACTCTAACTCCTTTTCCACAGCATCTACACGGCCATTTACCAGATTTGGCTGTTTCTTCCCTGTCACGATAACCTTCGTCTTACCAGGTTAACTATCATTCCTCTCTTCTCAATGCTGCTTTTCCACCCACAAAGCAATTGCTCCACATCGTTCTTCGTTTCAGCAGTCAATACGATGTCATCAGCGTAAAGGAGTTCCCATGGAACCTCGCCTCGACACTCCTTGGACAGTTCCTCCATCACAGTGATAAAGAGAAGAGGACTGAGTGCAGAACCTTGATGGACTCCTACTTCTATCACAAACTCCTCCGATGAGCCTGCCATGGAGCTGACCTTTGACGTCGATCTCTCGTACAGTGACATCACAGATGTTACGAGGCCTTCTGGAATCCCTTGACGTCTTAAGGCCCAAGCCATTACTTTTCGTGGAACACTATCGAAGGCTTTTTGAAGGTCAACAAAAACATGAAACAACCTTTTCTGTTTCACACAGTATTTCTCTTGCAGCTGTGACAATCCTAAAAACCACGCAATCATCAGGGTCCTTATGTCATTGTGTGTTCCATGTACTTGAAAACTATGTGCATTGCAAATGAATTAAGAAAACAGATTATTGCATGGGAATACATTGCTCATTAATAATGCTTATCTGCACAAGCTAGAAGGCTGCATCAATACCCTTCTGCGGTGTCCAGACCTGTAGACGCAGCATACGCACTGACAAACTTTATTTGCCACGACTATAGGTTCTGGATTGCAGGAGGTATTCCTCCTTTTCATCACTTAGACGTCGCAAAACTTTCTTACACGATGTAGTCGTCATCTTGCTCATCGACACATACATTTGCAATACATGGAGTACTTTCCTCTAGGTAATGCAGTTTTTCAATCATAGCTGTACTCTTTTGTCGAGCAACTGGACGGATTCACTTCAGTGAATCATGATAGATAACTCGTCACCACTAATCGTATGGAAGTACGATTTCTTGACGCATTCATACCGCTTCTGCTTTTGCTCGAGTTCAGGCCCTTTTTATGAGGACTGCAGATGTGAGAAACGTTTATGCGATAATCGGAACCACCGTTGAGGTTAAATTTTGATCCATAGCAAAAAGCAAAGAAAAGAATCTCAAAAAAGTTTGTTTAGTGTCTCAGTAAGAGAAATGTCTTATAGTGGGTTGTGCTCTGTCCGCAGGTGATATGTTTGAAACAAAAAACTGAGTGTTCCAATCAAACCCCCTCCCAATTAGAGGAAGCATCAAATAAGGAAAATACTATTTCTGTATTTGTGCATCTTGTTGATCATCAACATTACAAGCCAAGCAGTTTATATCGGTTGTAGACATGTAGATCTGACGCAATGTTTGAATGTGACTAAAATGCACAAATGTGTGGGCATTCTGTGTGCTCAAGAGAAGCATGAAGTATTGAAGCACATCCGCGTGGTGTGTAATCGGATAGAACTACGGATAAATTTTCTCAATCAGATTCATTTCTCACATTGTCTCACACATCGTCCCCTGTTCCTCACAATTTCTCACATGCGAACGATCAATGACATTATTATTTTATCAACTGTTCCTGTCATAGACAGTCATTAATGGACTTACAGTAACTCCCATAGCTTCAACGCATTCGACGAGTTGGATACCGGATTCTCGCAGTCGTGGATGAGCTTCTGAAAGTGTTTGACTAGCGAATCCAAGACCTCGACGTGCTCGCTTGCCAGCGAAGTCCATCAACAGGCCAGGTTCAGACAGTGGGTTTTGGATGGCTTTGCCAAGTCGTTGCACTTCAGCTCCGGCAGTTTGCATTCCTGCAAAGATGACAGATTTCGAATGGAATAACAATTTTTCAACGGTAACTAACATCTTTTTACTGCACTGAAGGGACGCTTCACGACGTCTTAACAGTAAGGTAAAACCTAACTATGCTAGGCTAGACAAGCCAAGTCACCTGATTCATACACACAGACAATGATGCACGTTATTAGTGCTGCATTTCCGAGAAAAAAGACAGGTTACCAGATACCCAAAAATCCACAATTAAGACTTTATTTACGCTTAATTCTACATGTAAAGCTGATCATCGAGCAAGCGGAAAACTTATTGATACGATTAACCTAATCTCAGTAGGAAAAAATCAAAAGGAAATTACATCAGTGGCAAGCACCTACGAAGTTGGTAAAATAATCAACAATTTTTCGACTGATACTGTTGTTAGATCGGTTAAGTGTGAAGAAAATAAGATTCCTTGATAAATGCATTAGCATTAAACGTTGATCTACACGCATACAGGCCCACTTGCTTTATGAAACTTCTCGCTGTTGAACTTCGCAACACGTGCAGTCATTCTTCACTCATGACTGCGTTCTACCGGGTGTGCATAAAGTCTGGTACCGTAGGGAACGATGATAAATGTGACTAATATAAAGATAATCGTATCATTCAAGTTTCAATTTTGTGAGTTTTCAAAGTGCTCACCGTGAACACGTCTGAAATCAAACTGAAATATCATGTTGCACATTTTGCAACATACATGTAGCTTCAATTTTTCAGACTTCCTAACATGCGTCCAGGATTCGCTATTGCAAGTGAACTAAATCATGACACATGCCTGGTTACATGAGCTAGGTCAGGACTCCACTGTTCCTATACGACCGATCCACTTATCAAATGTTTCGTAGTGCCAATGTCTATCCTTGATTGCAATCGAATAGTGGGCGGAGCTCTATCTTGCTGAAACAAAGCAGGCTTGCATCCAATTTCATCAAGTTCCGGTAAAAGCTGTTTTTCCACCAGTTCCATGTGACAACATTTACATAGTCTCATAAAAGAAGAATGTTTCAATCAAGCGTGCTACCCATAAACCACACCCACCATTAATTGTCGAACCTTGAAGGCTGTCATCACGCATCCAATGATGATTGATGAAGATCTAATGTCGCATATTTTGTTTGTTTATCTCGCTTGCTTGACACATGAAAACTTTCAAGTCAATCAAGTTGAAGCACTGTTGCCATCATGTGACACAAATAAATCAATGATTTATGAACTGAACGCCAATTCATTTTTGACGCAATCTCGTGGCAAAATGTGTACATCAGTGATTTAGAGTGTCACGATGTTCTGTGTTCACACTTTGCACGCTTGTAAGTATTCGAAAAAATGAAAGTAATGGTAACAGTGGTAACGCTGATAATCAATTGTAAGGCAATCATCAACATGGACGCTGTTACATCTTCAGATTCAGATGCGATGTTCAAACGACAATTTCTGATCCACGTTGTCGAGGTCTGTGAGGCTGTCCACTCGAAAAGATCCATCGTCGGTCGTGGCACATCCATCATATCCATGTCGGCAACAATAACACCAGCGAAAGACACCTATAAAAGCTGGTAATTTGTCATCGAAGACAATAGCCTTGTGTTTATAAGTCTGCATGAGTAAATCTTATATATAGAAAGCACTATCATCAATAAAACATGTTTTAAAACAAGAAACGTTTTATATAAGCCCAAAATAAGCATAATCTCGTAGAAGCACTTGTACAGCATTCATACTACACGAAAACAAAAACCGAGTCACCAAATCAATATCAAATAATGTAAGCAAGAATGTGTAAGTTAACTTAATGATGAATGCCTTAATTTCTCTTAATTTGATATTCAATCAATACCGGCGATATATCCATAGAAAAGCGGTGGTGGAGGAAAATAGTTTAAGAAACCTTCAAGTGCTTGAAAGAAAAAGCAGTTACAGATGAAGGTTAAATATCTCAGTTTTCATAGGAAAATGACGAATCAGGTCCGAATGATGCACATCTCAACGGCATATCTAAAGTGCAGCTTTCGAACTTGGATGACATATTGTCTTTGCAAGGAAAAGTTTTAGAAGTTGTGGGTTGACTTTGAACTCAAATCAGAGAAATTTCATGGACAAAGTCAAAGTCTGAACTATTTATAGCTTAGTGCAACACTGATAGAGAGAGAGAAAATATAGATAACATACCACAAGTCACGTTCGCTAAGTAGGTAACCTCATTTACCTATCAGTATACGTGACTTGGACTAGATATTTCTACATGAAAAAGTTGAATTTGAGCAACTGCGAAAATTGAATCTAAAAACTTGACATCATGTAGCACATTACATGCTTAATGAAAATAGCATAATATCAAACTGTCTGTTTGAATTTATTAAAAAAAATGATTAAAATCTAATTCCAAATAGGAATGGAGACTCCCTTTCGAGGTGCTGTCCCGCAAGTTTGTTCCCTCTGCCCCCGGTAATGACACTGGCTTGAGGAATAAGTTTCCCTTTCGTATGAGTAAACATTGGCCTAATTTACATTTCGTGACTTCATTCTCGAATACAAAGTGGTCCCAAAGTGCACCCTTCGGCCTCCAAGTCATAGGCCCGTAGTTATAAAGAGCGTGGAAACTCTTGAGTAAAGACTTGAAAGTCATAACTCACAATGAAAATCGGTAGTTATAAAGAAAGTTAATACTCATGCGTCTTAACTCATCGAACGCTTCATTCTAATTTTAGTCGAGGTAGGATTCTCGCAATCCTATTGGCTGTCTTAGATTTTGATGACAATTTGTTAGGGAACTTAACGAACGCACAGTTCTGTGGTCACAGACATCGAGTTGTATGGTCGTACTGTCGTCTTGAAAGTGCGAGAAACGAAATGAATGACGAACATTTTTTTGAGTTTGATTGAGGACAATAAGGTTGTACTTTCTAAGGAAAATACGTCGGAAATGAAGAAAGCCAAAAAGCGAGCATGGTGCGATATTGAACATGGATTAAAGGAAAAGGATATCATAATGTCAATTGAAAAACTGAAAAAGAAGTGGATGAAAACTGGGGTCCTCGAGAAGATGCGTAAGCGTCAGGCAACTGGTGGAGGACCACCGATCCCACTAACATCAGTAGATGACCGTATAATCAACCTTTTAGGAGAAAAGAATCCCAAAATCGCTAGAGTGCCCGGAGCGTGCTCGAGTTCTTTTTTGAACACAAGCAACGCTAATATTCTAATGGGCAACGAAGGAGATGACAGTGAAGATGACATAGACATGAACATAGAACATGACAAAGAAAATGACTGGGAAGAGCTGAGCCCATTACTGAAAACTCAAAGAAAAGGTATGTTTCCTTTCTCAATTTTTAATGACGAACAAGTAGGCCTAACTATCTTTATCACCTTACAGCTAAAAAGGAAGATTATGCAGCGCTACAGAAGGAGTGCCTGCTTCTTGAGCGCTAGCGAATTAAGGAGTCAATGGACTTAATTCAAATGCAAAAAGAAAAGATCAAGGAAGAACGAAATCTTATTCACTTACAGACGGAGTATTTCTCTCGTTTGCTCTCGGCGAATAGTGGAGTGATTCAGCAACATCCTCATGGTTCAAGCGTCTTTCAATTTCATTGACTCACATATTTGAATATTTAATTTACAAGTTCTGATGATCATTGTTATAGTTTTGAGAATACAAAGTTAACGAATTTGTTGATTGTCTTGATACATTAATAATGTAGTTTTAAATGATTGTTTATATAATCTTTTGAAGTAATTATAATTGAAAAAATATCTTACGATGCTTATAACTGATAAAATGATAATTTATGATAATAGCAATTTGAAAATGTAATATTTAATAGTAGAGGCATGTAGTGAGCAAATATTTAATAATTTCATGTAGTAAGATCATAAAATTAACATGAAAGATAACAAATAATATGAAATGTAGGATTACAATATTTTAGAAATGTATTAAAATGTAATAATTGTTTTAGAAACATAAAACATCGTGTTACGTATAATCGCAAATATTTTATTAAAACGAAACATTAACAGTCAATTTGAAACAAAAGAAGTCAGCTCTTGACGTTTCCTGGTGCCTTGTCTATGAAAATAGTCATCAGTTCTATTGATATGCAGATCATCCAAAGTCTGGATCATTATAAAGCATTGCCAAATTATGAAGGATAAAGGTGCAAACAATCAGCCGGCACACTCTCGAAAGTGGTACTTGAATTATGCAATAAAGACAAGCAAAGCGGCGTTTCACTCTTCCAAAAGCCATCTCGATGGAAACTCGTGCGCGACTCAGATGCATGTTGAATGATTCTTGAGCATCTCCATTGGTTATCACGATAAGGCGTCATCAAAAATGAATACAAGGGATATCCTCCATCACCAACTAAATATGCGCCGTGGAACTCACCCGAACGAAGTCGATGAAATAGATCCGAATGTTTGAAAATACGACTGTCATGAGTACTGCCCGGCCATTCAGATACGACATCAAGAAAATATCCTTTACTATCACAGACGGCCTGAACATTAATGGAATGGTGTCCTTTTCTGTTTATATATTCGTTGGGAAAATTATCACTGTTTGGACGGAGTATGCGAATGTGTGTACCGTCGATTGCCCCGCAGATTTCAGGTAAATTGGAGATATCACGAAAGCTTGCTTGTATACGATCAATATCTCTCAATTGAATAACTCCAGCATGTTGTTGATTAACAGCTTGCACAAATTTCCAGTAACATTGTGAAACAGATTTTTGACTGACACCCATAACCTCTGCCACGGTGGTCTGGAGACTTCCTGTAGCCAAATAGTGAAGTCCAACACAAACGGATATTGTAGCAGGAATGGAATGATTGCGAAGAGTTCTACTTTCCAGAGAAGGTGTAAGACTGTCTATCAGTTGTAAAGATTTTGCCGCTCAAAGCGAAATAACTACTTCAGTCTGACATCATTCCACTCCAATGGATGTGTCCTATCTCGAAAGAGGCGTTCTCGACGGATCGCAGTGTTGCCATATAGCACGATGTTCATCGTTGACGGATAGAATTAAAATGCACGAGACTGCTTCCTACCAGTCTCGCTGAATGTGAGTTATAACTCGATAGTTTTAACTTTTATAACTACCAATAAAAGCATAAACTCCCCATGTTGAGTGAAAACTTGAGTAAAGACTTCAGTATAAACGTTTATAACTATCAAACAGGAGCCTTAACTCGAAAATGAGTTTAAACTTGAGTAGAGACCTTTTATAACTACGGGCCATAGAGCTCAAGTTTCAGACTTATTCACCGCACCCCCAAAAAGACGAGTGTCACAAAAGGGATGGTAGACAACCTACGCGGAGCTTGGAATACTTTGTTTCTAAAGTGAATGAGGCTAGGATTTCTAAATATAGTACTGACGCGGAATGTTTACAAAATGAAGCGCTGTCAGAAATGTTTCCCTCGTAAGTATACTCTGTACTTTCTATGTAGCTTGTACTACCTATGGCGGAGCTGCTGATGCCCTGTCATTTTCAATTTATAGGAACTAACTAGCATACTGACATTAAAGATGAAATGCTAAAAGGATTTCGCGTAGGTTTCTTTGATAATTTCTACTTCCGCTTTCGTTAGTTTAAGCTAAATACTTCAAAAGCGTAAGCGTCGACGAAAACAACACCACTTGAAATTCAAGGCAACCTCGGAAGTTTCGCAGACTTCACTCGCAGATGCACCTTCATCCAATTATAATAAAGGATAACATACCGGTCTGTGATTTACGAGGGATTTTGGATATTTGATACATTTCAAATGCAAATTTGAAAAAAAAGAACAATGGTTAATTTGATTTGAACAAGTTAAAAATTATATTTGTTCTTATATTACTAAATTCTTCATTCGTGTGTACAAAAAGGCAGGGAATTCGGCATCTCCATAAAATGGCCTGCAAACAGGAGATAAGGCATTAATAATTGACAACAGATTTCATTGTCTCCTGAAACACCTCTCTATGTGATATGATTAACAGCCGTGCATGGAAATTCCAGCTCACAGATGAACGCTTGATGAGAAGTGAAGACCCGACGAAAGCAGGAAGATAGCTATTTAAGCATTGAAATATGTTGTGGGCGTCATTCATTATTCCTAAATAAATGAAGGACATGGAAAATCTTTCAATTTCCCATATAAAATGTTTGACGATCACAAACATGAAAAATATCATACGGTCTCAGTGCTTCGGAAAAATGGTCATCATAAGAACTGTATTAGTGAGAAGCGTGATAGTAAAGCATTTACGATCTATAAACTACACAGCGGCTTATGTCTTTCTGATTTCATAACTTGAATCATAAAGAGAGACAGTTTCAACATCGCTCCTATCAGTGACTTCTAGTTGGGTGGTGACGTCATCATGAAAAGGGGAATTCACTGATTGGGTCAACTGAGGTCACAGCAACGCGTGTCGAATTCTATTTATAATTGCCGTCGACTTCATTGCAGAAAAATATGACTACTTCAACTACGATGTTACATTTTAGTTGACAAACAGGTTTTTACACTATTAATTTTAAATAATCATATGATACGTCGGAATAGATTTGCCTATAAATTTCAGGGAGTATGTACGTAGTTCGGATGTCGTAGCCTCGCAGCGTCAGAAAATTATTCAACTCAGACTGACGCGGATGAAAGTTTGAAGGTATTCAAAGGCGATGGAAGGACACAGGGTTCATTATGTTTTGCAATACTTTTGACGTTACTGACAACGTGATCATTAGAAGTACATTTTAAATGCAATCCGTCGGTAATCCCTAGAAATCATTCATACATCTCAACAAGTCAAAGTGACTTACCAGTCAGGGCAATGAACAAACGGAGGATGTCATTTGTGCCTTCGAAAATTCGGAAAATCCTCAGATCACGCATCACACGCTCTAATCCGCATTCTGTCATATAGCCCATGCCACCCATAACCTGGATGGCTTCGTCGGTACAAAACCAAGCACTTTCCGATCCATAGATCTGAAGAAAAATAGCACATATGCATAAATACTACTACAACTGATGGCAATAATGGCCAAATGATATTATACAGGCAAAAAATGTCAACATTATCATGTCAAGATTGGGACGTCATGCATTTGCGCCACATATTTCAGTTATGTAATGGAGGTGCAATGCTTTTGCGCCACAGATATGCTTGCCTAGTAATGCATTTGCGCCAAAACAAATAATGTATTTGCGCCAGTTTCTTATCAGATGTTTTTTTAATATTGTATATCTGATAGTTGTATGACCAATTGGGATATGACACATATTTTGTGAACACACTTTTGCTGATCAAATTACCGGATAACAGATAACACTAGATTTTGCAGATAACACATTTGGCGCAAATGCATTGCATCCAAATTACATAACTGGAAAATGTGGCGCAAATGCATTGACAAGTGGCGCAAATGCAAAACTCCCCAAGATTGTGACAAGGAAAGTGCAATATATGATAACAACACTGTTTGAAAAATTGTATATGCGTGCACAACAGACGTTTCTGACTTATTAAATAAACTCACAATTTATTGAAGAATGGCTTCAAAATTTCCTATGTTCTCAAAAAATCCATTGCCGTCTATTACAGCAAAGACTATCGACATTTTCTATCACGCAGAATGAGTCAGTAAAGCTAATTATCGCATGTCATGAAAAGTGAAATTTTAGATCCTCGGCCAGGGTTGCCACTTCACAAAGACAACAATACAGATTTAATGACTAGTTGCTGCAGCATTCTAATAACAGACCTAAAACCTTCTTTAGCTTTATGATGAACCCTGTCAGTATCACGAAAATTGCGACAAGCATGATTTTCAACCAAAACAAAAGCATGAAGACAAAATTGAAATGAGGAATGACCCGATGATCAAACTAAGAAAAGCCAATTTGAATCAAACAGTACACTTATCATAATCTTCTACAGGAACACAAACACTATCAAAGATATAAATGACATCATTGTTTTATCATTATCAAGTCCTTTCCGCAAAGCTATATAGGTAGCTCAGTATCAGAAGGCCTATTTGTAAATAAATTGTTGGAGACTCACCATGCGAACATCTAGAAATGTTTGTCCCGATTCAAGAGAAATATCGTCTTCCTTTCGATAACCATTCTTACAAACTTTCATAGATCATAAATTCATCACTATAATTTTGTGTGATGTCGCGTAGAGGAAGGTCAGTCACATGATTGTGTGCAATTATTGCATTAATCAATCAATGAACTTAGATAACATTGCAATTAAAATGATTTAGTGATGGCAATTGAAATAGAAAATATGGCGGGAACAGACACATATTTGGCAGCAGACTATTTTACAATTCGAGCTGCGCGCATGTGTCAGCCAACATAACGTGGAATCACCATTTATGAAAAACAGCACATTGCCGAATAATTCAAATAAGAACATTTGAAATTGTAAAATATGTATATAAATAGCCATGCCGCAGTCACGTCATAGGATACAAATCTCATCCATTAAAAAAGAAGACTTCGAGATAAGGATCTCATCATGTATTAGAAGGCCTACATCTTATAAGCTTCTAAACAATTCGGTTGAACTGCGAGCGACTTTAAGAAGCAAGTGAGCAAAACATTGTGTGGATCTACATCGGGCATGCCTGATGGTGATAGGTGATATGCTATTTCCAGAAGATTCCATTTGTTTGAAGATTTATCCTATCATATCTAATTATTTGAATTAGAAAACTTAACTCCTGTAAATTCACACAGCGGGCAAAAAATGGGTGAACAGCTGCTGTTGGTGCTGTTGGTGCTGTTAACGGAGGTTGTACTCAAAAATTAACAAGTCAAAATGAACTGAAATTTTGACCTTGAATAAGAATGCGAAATTCTTTATGGTTGCGCTTTAAGCAGAAACCTCTTCCAAGTGGGTAAGTTAAAAAAAGTCGGCATCTGACCAAATCGGACGGAGAGAAATCTAAATTTAGATAATATAGATAACAACATGTCAATGATTTGATTACTAAATCATCGCCTGGACTATATATGTTTCTGTTTTATTGTTCAATCTGCAAAAAAAATTAGCAGTGAAGGTTTATATCACGCACCTGACTTTTACGATATATCCTATTTGCAGTATGTCTGCATTTCAGATGACGACAACTACGCAACTGACTTACTCACTGACTATGGAGTGAACATACTTTGTTGATGACGGCTAAAAAGTCAAATTTTCTGTAGATGTTATGGTAAATCGCAATACAGAATGGTCGGTCAGCAATCAGAATACAGTTCTTAAAACAAGAGGCGCGCTCACATAAGAATGAAACTGTAAAACGAAACGTCGAATTGACTTTAACAAAACAAACTTGCATTCGAAGAAGTTAAAGCTTCTAATTAATACTGTAGAAGTTAACATGGCAATAGTTATTTACACAACAAGTGCAAAGTATCCAGCGTTATTGCATTTTTTGAGATCAACATGTCTATGCACGAGCCCGAAGGGCGAGGCCACAGTTTGTTGATCGAGAAAAATGCAATTAAGCTGGATATCTTTGCACGAGTTCTGTAAGTAACTTTATATTTCACAGAACTACCAGAATCTATGATCATGATCCTTAACATGATTTGAAAATCAAACCAAAGCAATTTTGAAATCAGATAGCCTGCTTCCCTGTCCATTGTACATTTCTATGCATTTCTATCCATTTCTATGCAAATTCTATGCATGATTTTTGTTGTAGAGGATGAAAAACTTTCTATGTGCTAATGTATTTCAATGAAGGAGTGCAAGAAAGACTGTTTATTGCGCTCTTTGAAATTTATGCACACTTTGGAAAGCATAAACTATATTATGGAAGCAATAATCATAGAGATTATAGCACTATGAAATATAAATGAATTTGTGACCATAAGCTGAGAAAAAGAGGACAAATGAATCACATAATTTTTCTTCGTAACCTGAAATTATTATCAAAGCTTCATCTCAAAATGAATATTGAATATTCAGGAGAAGCATTCATCAGCGCCGAATTCAAGTGAAATCATGAACAGCAGATGTGCTGTAAATATACTACAACCACTCTCGGTTATGAGGAAGCGTTCAACTGTAGCAACACTGGTCTCACTTATTTGACAATAGATCTGACATGATTAAAAGCGAAAATATTTGCATGAATAATCAAATTATATGTGATAGCAGAAGGCGGGAGGACCATGATTCAGAAGTAGAATTAAGCACAAAACTCTCCAGTGAATTACTGCCGATGTCTTTATAAATATAAAATTTATAAATGTAAAAATATGCCGACGCTTTACGTCCAGACGCTTAGTCGTGGCAATTCTGACAAATAGAGTGATTTTACAAAATTCTGATTCTCGTTGCAACAATCTCGTGACGCCCCAAGAAACACTCGGGAGAGATTTTCTTATTTCTACGTTTGAATAATTAAATTGTCACATACAATTTGCTGCAAAATAATGTTGTGAAAGTAAGTGTTCTCTTATATCTTCACAACTTCTTTGAGCCCAAACATTTGATTAGACAATTCAATCCTGAAGTCATCATTATGGGATGCTCACTTGTTGATATTTTACCTTTAAATTTCAAGAATGAATTTTGAAATTTGTGTTTATTTTGATCGAAGGATTGAGTCTTCGAGTGAGGAAATGAGTCTAGTAAATCGACATTTGGCGATCAGTTTCGACTGGATAAAAGTGAATAAATTCGGCTGCAACGGACGCATTACATTCAGCTCTATCTCTTTATTTCTGTATTTATCCTATTGGAAGCTAAACCTAATTATCTATAAATGCCCCCATATTACGCCCACATTTCATTAACTAACTACATTCAATTCACATGGCAGATAAATTCAACGTGACTATTGCACAGCATTGAGCATCGTCGATATTACTTAAGAATTACTAAACGATTACCTAAAGACAGTATAGTTCAGCAGCCAGCTGTTGAATAACTTGGACAAGTCTTATGCGAACATTGTCATGTAACAGTTTGATCTTCAATGACGGGTTAAGCCAATGACAGACTTTCACCGCATCCGTGTGTGTATGACAATGAAGAGCACGTTCATACACAAATTGAATGAAACGCTTAAAGCTTATCAATACGAAACAATTATCACAGGCAATAAAACAGCAATATGTCAAAGAATAACTGAAAAATAAACAACAAATTTCAGATGACAGAATTCCTCGTTATCTCTATCATCAGATCAGAGTCGAGAATTACTACCTATCAATCCATGAAAGTTGTGTGAGGTCCATACTAGAGTATGCTGCTCTTTTATTTGAAGAGCTTGACAAGGAGTCAGAAGAACTCCTACAAAGAATTCAAAATCGATGCCATTCTACTACATGCATGCGCAGTTCAAGAATTTGTGAATTCTCCATGTTCATCCTTCTACCATATCGACGGAAGGTATTGGCATTTCGATTATTCAATAAATTGGTCAAAAATGAACTGTATCAAATGCATCACCTTTCTTGGCCGATTATGAACTATTCACCTGAGGTGACCGAACAGAAGCAGTTAGGCTAACAAATCTCTAACAGTATCACTCGCCCACTGAAATTTGGTTGTCACTAACAAGCTAATTCTGCTTGTTTAATTCACGTGAAGCCGGGCGTTGTGTGGCAATTTCGAAGAAAAATGCTTGGGAGGAGCGAGGGCTTGACAACTCATACAGGACGAAACAAGATGTTCCGGATTGCAGCGCAGATGAAGAAGGAAAGAACTGACATACAAGGTACCCACTTCATCATAGATGAAAACGATGCAATCAAAATAAATGAAAAGGAAGTGAGAGAGATATGGAGAAGCTACTTCGACCGAATATCTAACGAAGAGAACGCCATCTTTCTGAGCGAAGTTCCTCCAATTGAAGGACCCATCGAAGATATTTCTCTGAATGAGATGAGGGAAGCTATAAAGAATCTGAGAAACGACAAAGCTCCTGGCCCTTCTGGTGTGACGGGGGATATGTTGAAATTTGGTGGAAATCCTGTCTGACATGCAATTACCAGCACTCGACTGTTGAAAGTACCTCAAATATCTTTCAAGCATAATAGTCCGGGAGCTAGCGTGAAGTTGTGCAGGGAACGAGGTAGTACATGAAACTTTCACATATATAGTTGTATCTAACTACTGCAAAACAAAAAAATCAGTCTTGGGATCAGTTTCATTTGCTTTTCAGTCATAAGAGAGATAACACAATCCTTTGTTTCCATAGGTAAAAAATTGTACATTTAAAGAAGGTGTTGAACATCCATTTTTTCGAGTTTTTGCTCTCATAAAAGTTACAAAATTATTATTTTGTGAACTGGATATTATAACAATAACATCTACAATCATGATCATTCAAATGAGCTTCATAATTCCAGTGACATGAGTAAAGTGTACAAACAGACACATTTTTCGTTTTTGTTGGTGCAAATTTGACATTTTGATTAGAGACAAGATGTTGAAATACCTGAAACGAAAGTTACGAAAAGTGCGTTATTTGTCATCCTCTGTCACTGAATGATAACTCATTTGAAAGATCATGATCTGTAGATGATTTCTTTAATAACCAGCTCAACAAAATACCAATTTGTGTAACTTTTATGAGCAAAAATTCGAAAAAATGGAGTCAACACCTTAAATGTCACAATTTTACCACTGGAAATACATATGATTGTGTTATCCTCTCTATTTCTGAAAAGCAAATGATCTGATCCGGCAGACGCGAAGTTTTGCAGTAGGTTAGAGTTGTACTATACTATGTGAAAGTTTTATGTACTACCTCGTTCCCTGCACAACTTCACGCTAGCTCCCGGACTATAATGTGTAACCACAGAATTAGACTGTATTACTCTAACCGAAGCCGCGTGCGCTAAAATAATCTAATTCTGTGTGTATAACAGATACGGAGAGCGGACGTTGTAAGCTCGTTCTGGCTGAGTTTTACCAAAGCGCTAAAATAATCTAATTCTGTGAGTTGATAAGATAAATCAAATCCTGACAGAGGATGCAATATCGATGAACACAAAGTTAAAAGAGAATATCAAATAAGAATACAGAGTTATGAAATAACTACCTTGCTAATAGCAGCTTCAAGTTGGAATTCTTTCGCTCCTCGATCCATATTAGAAGATATCATGTAAGCCATTGACTCAGTAGCGTAGTGCCGGACAGCCATAGTTGCAATCTTCTCTTGAATTGCCCCATAATTCTTAATGTAATCTCCGAACTGCTTCCTCTCGACTGCATGTTGGCAGGCCTTAGCAATTACCGCTCGCATGGTTCCAGATAATGCTGCTGCCATTCCAAAGCGACCATTGTTTAGAATGTTCATGGAAACCTGAAATTACAATATTTTACAAATACAGTAGAATCTGATTAATAAAACCAACCGGTTCATGCAACCAGGTGTTCATGGTACGTAATTTTCCTATGTTGTAGTCACTGGATAATACAGCCAACCTCCGCTTATAAGTACCAAGAATTAATTACAAAATATGTGATATCGCCATTTATTCGCAATTGTTTAGCGTGTTGTTCTGAGGGGTGGGAGGACAAAGGCAATCAATAGAAGACTTTCTTTAAACCCTGTCTGTGCATCTCTGTTGATCTCATGTAGGCGTTTCACCGGCCTATTACAGAGTAGAGAAAAACCTCCACCGCTATTCATAAGGTCATGGTACAGATCAGTCTATCAGTACAGCTGTTACTACTACGTATCTAATACTTGTCATAGTTTTCCATAGTGTGTTGTCGGCAATGAGGTAAGTTTCGGTTAATAAAACCAATTCATCGCACGACGAAAGTGGTTTTATAAAGCGGATTCTACTGTTTATGAAATTCTGGATTTACAAAGTTATCGAGATCACGATTCGATGCGATATTTAAGAACACTCATCAATTGATTTGTGTCATCACTAGACTTCGGAAGAGGAAGCATTCAGCATAAAGAGTAGGTTTTGACATAAAACGGCGATTTTGGAGACACTGACCATTTTGAGATTTTGTAATAAAACTACGATTTTCACAAAAAACGCAACATATCACAAATGTCCGACCAGTTCATAATCTTGCTGTCCAATGCTACACCATTTACAGTATATGATTCGTACTGGGAGGAACATTAAGCTGGCTTTACCCATTAGAGGCCTAAATCCATGTAAATTGCTTTGCTCATGTAACTTCTTCGAATGTTCGAACAAGTTGATGATTTGATCTCAGGTATGAAGAAAACTTTCCTCAAAGCTTTATCTCGCGTAATCATATGCAAGGAAAATCAGGATGTTCCTCTTTTCCAGAGCCTGAGCTCACAAGGTGTGGGATAAAGCTGGAGGTTCCCCTCTTCTACGGCAAGACCTATGTCGAAATTTAGAATAATAAAAAATGCAGAACTCCGACAACGCGTTATCGGGAAAGGATAGTTACTATTCTAAAGGAAATCCCTGTAAGTAGATTTGAGGTTCATCGAATCTCATTTGTTATTGATTCCATCAATTTTAAAGCAACACGAATTCGTGAAAAATCTGATCTTACTCTCATCTACGTATTATCTACGATATATCTGACCAAATCACTAATCGATGACATTCCAAGAGAGTGTCAAGCGAAAGACTCTGGCGGTGACACTCTTCGAATGGCAACGAAAGTAGTTTAATGTGAGCGTGATATTTCAGTGTTATATATACGGTAAGTATAACTGACAGATCAGCGTCATCAGTTTACTTAAAAGAATCTCCGAAAAATTATTGCTAAGAATTTCTTTTGCAGTGGTTGAATTGTGTACTGAAAATAAAAGCCATGCTGGAATTCTATTCTGACAACTTAATATACCAATTTTGGGATATAAGAAGCCTAAAAGGCTCACTATAATGAAAGATATGTTATCCTTCTTCCTGTAGCCTGTAATCATGGAAATTGTATGCTATCTGCATCATTTTTATGGCAAATTATCCATCATATCACGTATCTAATGTTTGTATTGTGTTGGTACTAAGTGATCGCTGCTCAGAGAGATCTGCTTTTTAAGAATTTCAGATAATTTTGTAAAGAAATATTTTGATATCATTCTGATAGAACAAAAACATCAAAACTAAAGGAGTGACACTAACAGGGCTATTTAAACTATTGTTGACATCAATTAGGGATGCGCCGGATTTGAAAACTAAGTCCGACCGGTACCGGATTTAGATATAACACAAATCATGCAGAAATCTCTTTATCAGTAGTAAGCACAATGCGTGTTGTTACTGGACAATAAAAGACACACGAATTTTGACGCAGAATGCAGTTCAAGCCGGCTTTACTCAGATAGGCCACTAACTCATATTAAAATGAATTTAATTTCAAATAGCGATCATTAAACAATGCGGACCTCTTTAATTTCCATATTCTCTCATGACGATTGGAGGGCATGTAGTCTATGATCGGCAATGATGTCATTTTATATCATTTTTCAGAAATAAAATGGTATAAAATGATATCATTTTCACTCAGAATAAAATGATATCATTTTATCATTGCCGATCTTTGCATGTAGTCATACAAAACATTTTAAGGTGAAGTCAAATAGATTTGGCATAGTGCAGAAAGTACTATAAGAATGTAAAATGTCATATAGTAAATTTACTATTCACTAGTTTGAATATTACAGATATAGAATTCAAAAATCCGTCTTTCCTTTTCAGTTTGGGCTAAATTAGAAAATGTACTGACGTTCGCAAGTCTAAGTGAGATGAAACATCTTTCTTACTGACTTCCAATGAGATACTGGAAACACTACCAAAATATCAAGGGATCAATCATTTAGTCAATGTGCAACGAAGGTAATCACAAAACTATGTGCTTTTCACATTCATGAGTTTTGGCGGATAAATTCAATCTGACGTGACGATTAATTTCATTTAATCTTACAACTGAGTGCAACATATTGGCATTCGTGCATGATTAAGCTACATAGCGAAACGCTGCATTGAATAAAAGTTGTTTGCAATACCCGGAGAAATTTTCAACATAATTTATAAGTCTCCCAATATTAGCATACCTTGAATCCTTCACCTTCTTGACCTAGCAAGTTTTCAGCAGGGATTCGAACATCTTCGAAGTAGACTGAGGCTGTATCGGAAGCTTTGATGCCCATCTTCTTATCAGGTTGCCCATTGGTTACCCCGCCAAATCCTCTTTCGACAATGAAGGCTGATATCGATTCTTTCTGAAGGTCAGGAGATACTGTTCTTGCGAATACGGTAAAAACATCGGCAATACTGCCATTGGAAATCCATATCTGAAAGTCAGTGATAAAGAAAAGTTAGAAATCTATGAAGATTATGTTCATCAAATTCTCCTCCGGTCAAATTAGAAAGCTAAGAATCAGCATTCGCTAAATGAATCCATAAAACTCAAATTAGGCCTAGCAAAGATCTATCACAACGATTGACTGTGCTGAAACATTTTTTGTATATGCTTTGGATTCACAACTGAATAGACTGAGAGTTAATGAAAAAAAAACAATCTTTATTTTTCAATTCAGCATTTTGAGACGTCTCTTTCAATTGTTCATCGATTGAAGACTTCACTAACTGTTTTGATTACCACATACTCGTATTATGTTCTTCACCGTATTATAAGCGTAGAGATAACGAATGTGAGCCCTCACATAACTCCATGACTGGTTCATTTGCTCACGCCCTTGGACAGTAGGGTTCATTTGCAGTCAGGGTTGGCAAAAACCCATTTTGGGTTTTTGGGAATTTTTTGACCCCGAGGTCCGATACTTAAGAAAACGCAAGTGTTTAAAGGGAATTGACATTCAATGTTTTACTACGATGTTAGATAATGAGCTATCGTTATCAATATAATAATACGTGCAGTCAATTGTCATAATTGTTGCTATAACCGAATAAAACAAAATGAAGCATCCTATCTTCACATTCTATCTATGGCCTCGGACTGCGCTTAAGCCTTATAACTCTAATCTTATTTTCATGAAAATGCCAAGTCAATGATGATTCTGGCTTTGTATTTCTTATTCTTTAAATCAAAGCCTTGTGACACTTTTTCTCACGCAGTGTGCGGTCCGGTCGCCTGGTCCCCTGGAATATCCCACATTGCGAAGCAGAAGCGTATTAGGTTGCCGCCCTTACCGGTACATACTTTATTTCATGTGTATGAGAAAACTACTGTTCATCAAATACACCACTGCATTTTCTCACATAATAATATCATTATTAATCAATAACCAGTGACATTTGAGCACTCTGTTGGCAAAATAATATACCTCAAAATTAGTGTCGAGAAATCCACAGAAATCTAGTTCCGTCATGGACCAAAAATCACAAACAAGCTAAAAACCCCACCTCAAAAGCCCCAAAAATCCCATTACCCAGTGGGTTTTTGACCAACCCTGTTTACAGTGCACCGCATCTGTTACCGCTGTGGATAACAAACCGATATAGAATTCATCAATGATGAGGCAATAAGGGTCTGCAAGCTATGTTTAAAAACACAGATTTCTTCTTGTCCATTTCACGGAACAGCTGTCCACTTAATATGAAATTTGATCTAATTTCGAAAGATGCAAAATGCGGTATGTTAACGTTGTTTGACGCCATTATGTTTAAGGTCATCATGAACATTTATATGCAATTATCGATTATGAAATCCATCTTAACACCAGCGAAAGACACTTATGAAAGCCAAAAACAATGCTATCAAAGCATTATAGAACATATTGAAAAGGGGAAGCTTTACATCGCGTGTCACGGCAACAAAAAATTGTACCAGCAATTGTCTGTTTTTAACCCTGAAAATAACAGTTTCCGTGCCTGGCATAGACCTAACACAGAACATTAAATTCACTTCAGTTACTTATCACTCATGAGTGTCTAAGTTGTAATTGCTGAAAATATGGCACAGAAATGAATAGACACGCGTGTATTATGACAATTCTTACTTTGCTTCCGTTAAGAATGTAATGTGATCCGTCTGCGGACTTGACTGCTTTTGTTTGAATAGAATTTGCATCTGAGCCCGAACCCGGTTCAGTCAAGCAAAATGCGGCCATGGTCTTTCCTGACGCCAGGTTGGGAAGGTATTTGGCCTTTTGTTCAGGGTTACCTTCAAGCAAAATTCCCTGCAATGAAAATTACACGTACCCTGAGTTTTGTAAACAGAAAAGTCATCCCACTTCTGTCAATACCAAACAAAAATTTACAAAATGCAGATAAGTGTAAATTTCAAATCCACAATATTCCAGCATCAGAGAGGAAATAGTAGTACAAATAGAATTGTGAATGAATTTTCTTCAGGGTGTCTCTTTATTCGAATGATGCCTTCAATTACGCATAAAACATTGTGAAAGCAAAACGCATGGAAGTAGTCATGAATATAAAACTTCCTCAAGAGTAAGGTGGAAGACGCATGACCTCTGGAACCAACCTGCATTCTAAAAAAAGACTTGAATATCTACCGGTACTTCATCTCATGATTCAACAACAAGTCTTATCAAAAATGGACTTGGATCAATTTCTATGCCCTTCAAGACTGAACAAATTTTAATATAGAAGAGACTAGACTTAAAATGACTTGAACCTTAAAATCTATTCTTTTTGCGGCCATCGCGGAGTAAAATTATATTTTTGGTTAAAAATTTGGATTAGTGGCCCTTCTTCCGCGCAAAATCAATGCGCAAGTACTTGAACCTTGTACTGTAGGTAGTATGACTGCATGCAGCTGTTATGTCTGGTTTGCTACCTATAGACTTACTTTTCAGGTCTGACATTAACTAATGGAACAGATGACTGCTACACTACGCACATCCCGTTGAGACTATGATAATATTAGACACTATAATATACCTCACTCTAAAGCCAACGAACGTAGTCACATGTACTTTGCAGAATTAGACAATTTGACAATTAGACTATTTGACACCAGTTATTGCAATTTTGGAAAACTGCATGATCGCATTCATAGTAGGTTTACGTACGTATGTAAAGAAATATCAGAATCTGCTAATCAGAGAACATCCCTCAACCCTAACCATAGCTCTGTACCAAAAGCAGTGCCCTTGCTGTCGAAGGCTACTGTCAAAAATAAGATGATTGCTGTCCAAAGCAGTGATTGTTCCGAGAGACGTCACAATTCCTCGCACTAGTGCCAGTATCTAAATATCACACAGGACATCGACGCTTGGCATTTTTTTTACGGATTTTTACGTCACTTTTTACCCCCTACTGGGGCCTTGGACGGTGCTGACTGAAGTCAGACTTTGTTTGGAGCGTTGTGGTGCTTTGTAGTCCGGATGCCCTTCCTGCCGACTTCCAGTGACACTTTCCGGGTTCGACTTCTGTACCATGAGATGGCTAGTCCAAGTACGCAACCACTGTGCCACGGACACCACAGTGTTCAAAATAGTGTGCGATGCGTATGTGGGTATGGAGTGAGCTAGAAAGAATCTTAAGGGGATTTGCTCGCAAGCTGGTCTCGTTTTGACGAGGCCATTTATGGGGAGTCTTCAAATACTTAGAAAAATTGGAAAATGGACCTTTCACACGTAATTCACCAAGCTCCACGATGCTCCACGTTTAGCAATATAAATCATTTTAAACAAAACTCCCCGGAAAATGAATATTTTTGGTCTCGATTTGTTAAGATTTAATTCTTAAGTATGACGGGCCTTCGGCGTCCTCCGCCTTCTCTGATTGATGGTGCGTTGAGTGTGCTACTTTGGCTTGCTACTTTCTCAGCCAGTATAGAAGTCGATGCACCGTTGCCAAAAAATCAGTTTATCTTAGCGCATTTCTGATCGGTATGCAACTTGAAACTTCTGATAATTGTATGACCTATTTGACTAGGCTATTGCATGGAATTAAATCGCAGATTTTCAACTGCAATATTCAATTTTACTGTCAGAGATTACGCAAACAATAATTTTTCTGTTCAATGACGAATCTCGGACGAAATAAAAGAAATCTGTGCCGTCGTATCAAAATGACTGAGCGAAAATTCGACTGATACTATTTTCGGACACAACATTCCCCTAGTATTCTTCCAACCGTAAATTTAATTTGCATTCATCAGTATAAAGTAATTTCGACCATGTGCATAATTTCTGTTTGTGCCAAAACAATCTATCCACCAATATTTAATGTTCTAATAACTGCCATAACTGAAATCAGTCGAACACAATAAATTCACGGTAATAGTCCGGGAGCCAGCGTGAAGTTGTGCAGGGAACGAGGTAGTACATAAAACTTTCACATAGCATAGTACACCTCTAACCTACTGCAAAACTTCGCGTCTGCCGGATCAGATTATTTGCTTTTCAGAAATAGAGAGGATAACAAAATCCTATGTATTTCCAATGGTAAAATTGTGACATTTAAGGTGCTGACTCCATTTTTTCGAATTTTTGCTCATAAAAGTTACACAAATTGGTATGTTGTTGAACTGGGTATGATTAGAAATAATCTACTGATCATGATATTTCAAATGAGCTTTCATTCAGTGACAGAGGATGAAGTCAAAGTGTACAAACAGGACCTTTTCGTTTGTGTGTAACTGCAAATTTTACCCATAGAAATTTCGGAAATTTGTTGATATTTACTCTAACGAAACAAGTGTCGGTTTGTAGACTTTAATTCATCCTCTGTCACTGATTGATAGCTCATTTGAAAGATCATGATCTGTAGATGATTTCTATAATAACCAGTTCAACCAAAATTACCAATTTGTGTAACTTTTATGAGCAAAAAATTCGAAAAAAATGGAGTCAGCACTTAAATGTCACAATTTTTACCATTGGCAAATACATAGGATTTGTTATCTCTCTATTTCTGAAAAGCAAATATCTGTTCCGGCAGACGCGAAGTTTTTGCAGTAGGTTAGAGGTGTACTATGCTATGTGAAAGTTTTATGTACTACCTCGTTCCCTGCACAACTCCACGCTGGCTCCCGGACTATAAGGCCCAGTTCATGATTCCACCTATGAACCTTTTCACGGCTTCCAGGATCAACAATACTTCATAGAAATGAAGTTACATCGGAGCCCAAATTAGAGAAATGTGAGAAAATGCTGCATCATAGGAAAGAGTATGGAGACAATAGAAATGATACATTTGTCATATTAGCGCTTTAGCTTTCTTCTACCTTCCTTTTTTACACAGAATTGATGTGTGCTCAAATTACAAATATATTCATTCTGTTGAGACTTATGGAAAAATATTACAAACGTTGGTACTTATGGTATATCTCCCCCCCCCCACGTTTTCAAATTTGCGTAAGTTCCATAGAAATGAATCAATCGCTACAAAAATTTAAGTGCACGTGAGTGAGGATATTTTTTACCACATACCAAAACTTGTCCAGATTGGACAAGTACTTTCTGAATTAGGGGCGATGACTTGAAGTGAAGCGTTGCTGCAGCTTGATCTGACTTCCTCTGACCTCATCGTCTGAGCAGAAAGCACTTGAAGTCAACAAAGTCATTTCCCGACAACTGAAGTGATGATGACCAGGCTATATCCCTTACACTAACACTTTCAACTTAAAGAAGGTGTGGCAAGGTAGTGGTCGTGGGAAGATTTCAAACAGCAGTGGATGAGACGAAGAGGGACATAGGACAATGCACACACAGGTAGCAATAATGCGTCGAACAGACAAAGTCAGATCAAGCAGCTGACATCGCTACACTTCACGTTATCGCTTCTAATGCAAAAAGGAGCTGTCCGATCTGCGTGAAATCTTGCATGTGGGTAGAAAATATGTTTAATTACGTGTACCTAAAGTTTGGTGGCGATTGATACATTTTTTGCAGATGCTAGACAAATTTGAAAACCTGGGGGGAGATAACCCATAAGTACCCAAATGTCTAATACAATCGGTGAGTTTGATCTTCGTTGATAACACAACACCTGTTCAATAGCATGTCTGCCGCACATTTTCAGTGGCTCGATCATATTAATTCTTATCATTTCGCAATCGATGCTCGTAATTACCTCACAAGTGCGCTGCTATCCGCATCATCCGTAATATTATTTGTATAATTTCCAGTAATGCATCGACTAGATAGCAAATGGCTAGTACATTATCGTCAAAAGTGAGGTTAAAAACGCAGAATGGAATTGATATACAAGTGAAGGAAAACTTTCTCTAAGCCAAGTCTGCTTGTAATTGATGATACGATATTAAAATCTCAGACTTGATCCTTTATAATGGGTGATATCATCGAATTACGCGCAATTTATACTTCAATAAGTTAATGAAAAATAACTGCCGCGAAATTTACTCACCTTGAATCCGATGGATTGATGAGCACCCGTGAGGATTCCTACACCTAAATCATGAGCTCCGACGATTTCCACAATTCGTGCATATTGTGTGTTGTTTAAACCTAGGCCACCAAAGTCAACTGGAACCTGTAGCCCACAAGCTCCCATCTCCTTCAGACCGGCCAGAGTGTTGGGCTCCAGTTTCTCCAACTGATCGTTTTTGAAGGGATCGTTGACTTCCTGTCAAAAAAATAAAGATAAATTTAATTTCGACATCACAATGATCGTTATGTTCGAGTGGTTATGATCATATTAGAGTGGTCTCCATGGCAATGTGGTTAAGTTGTTGACCCAGCGATCTTCCGGTCCAGAGGTCGAGCCCCGAAAGTCGTCAGGAAAGTCATCCGGACTAAAAGATCACGACGCTTCAGATTGAAGTCTGACTATGTCGGCACCGTCCAAGCCTCCGTGTGGGGGAGTAGTGACGTTAAATGATCTGAGACACTGGAGTTGGTTTAGATAATTAAGAAAAAACATACATCCAAAATCAAATCTGGTGAACCCATCATTGCTATCATAGCTGACGATGTTCCTTCGTTTCAGAAGTTGGTTGTGGTGCAGTAGGTGTTACTGTTCATTTTTGGTCCGACTACATGGATGAATGCATTATGATTTTCTCCGGATGCTGCGAGGTGTGATAGCGCTCATTGCCGATATTTGCTCGTAACTGCGACACTGGCATGGAATTGATGCAACTGGAGACAGGTGGCATGGTATTGTAGAATGATAGGACAGCTAACTAACTAAAGTGGGCGGCAACAAGATCGAGTGAGTCCCAATAGATCAAAGCAGCTCAATATGCAAGCATCTCTGGGATAGCAATCTATTCTCCGGACACAGGATCGAGTCCTTTTTTCTGTCGCTGCATATTGCAGAAATGTGCCCATGTTAAATCACTGAGGCCATTTTGTTGAAGCGGTTCAGGCTCTCGTTGTGTGTTAGGAAAGAATATGTAAGTGGCTTGCCTGCCATGGTCTTAGCCCAATTTTGCTTTCACATGTTAATTTCCGATAGTCCGATGTCTCGATTTCAGTATGCATGCATATTTTTTTTACTTAATCTCCTTTCATAGCTATGTAATTTGGATGTCTATAACTTTCAGTGCTAGATTATTTAGAATCGTCTTGTACATGACGTTATCTTATGATTAGAGTCATCGAAAGCGCAAGAGATTTAATATTTATCATTATGAGTTCATTTATATTTTCCTTGCTACAATTCAGAGGAAGAATAGGCTGTTTTAAGTTTTTGAAATACGAATCATTTTTAAAATTTTCTAACAATATTAGTTGAATGGTGTGATATCTTGATGTGCTCAAGTCTCCAAGGAATAGGGGGTTTGCGTAGGTGATGCACATGGTGCGTGGAAATTCATGTTTGTGCGGAATCCAAAAAGAAAAAAGTAAAGGCCGACTTATTGAACCCTTGCGAATTTCCATGGGATCTCCGGGCAAAGAGCACTTGCATTCAACACAACATTGCATTGATACACTTCCAAAATCTTTCTCATCCATAGAAATTTCGCTTCAATACCAATACTTACACACAGATATACTATTATTTTCTGTCTGTGAAAAATTGCCGTAGACAAGCGTCACACTACTTTGTCATAGATATATGGTGTCAGAGCACTTTCATGTCATTTTCTAAAGCATTCACGTCCAATGAGTTTTACTGGGTTATCATAGAAATATTGACATCAATGCCCACTGTGAATGTCATAGAAATTAACAATACCATAGAAAGTCCTAGAATAGAAATCGCATGAAAATTATGGCACACTCCGGGGGAACTTAGTTGGGACAAAAAGCAAATTTTGCGAACTGGTTTTCTTGTTTTCTGGTTGGCATTTTTAATTATCAAGTCAATTTGTGATCTGGATTGTATTGTGCTATGTAGCTATTGTTACACACCGCAACTACAATCTCACTTCTCTACGACTATCGGTCAGTGGTGTGAGTTGTTTAAAAAAGGTAATGGGCGTTATAGTCTACATGTCAGCGGTCCGTAGTGATATTACGGACAGGGGACAGCAGATGTCTGTAACACTGTAAAGGTACTTATTGGTTTCAGAGGAAATCCCTGAGCCCGATGTTGGCAAACAAGAGCTAATTTTAAAGTTCCGAGTACTTTCGGTGCTCTCCGCGCAAAATCTTCCGAGAAAGTACCTGGAACTTGAAAATTAGCTTTTGTTTGTCAACATCGTGACAGGGATTTCCTCTGAGACAAATAATGACTATAAACAATCTCCTATTTTCAATGAAATGTAAAGGAACACAGCTGAATGAAAAAGTAATATTCAAGAACATCTCTATGATAATGTAGATTAGAAATGGAGCATGTCATAGAGGTCACACTGTTAGCTATCTTTGCTTCCTTGTCCACAAAATTGTATGTACTTCAATTATTACAGCCTATACATAGGGTGGGTAACAATAATAACCATCTGAATCGGGTTTGAATTTTAATAATCCGAGGCCATTACCGTGCCCGCGGATAAACATAATTAAAGCCTTCCTCAGAGGACTTATTCAGGATAATGATTCACTAATTCAATGAAAGAATCAAAGGCAATGTCTCATCTGATGAAAATGACCAAACAATCTGGACAATGCAATCAGTCGTTAAGATAACGCATCAACACCTCTACATAGAATCAGATTTCAACTATACAAAGGATCAACGAATTCATTAAAATTACAGTAGAATTCGCATATATCGGCGCCTCAAGGGACAGACGAAAACCGCCGATATATGCGAACTCCCTGAATTTTGAAGTTTTGTGAAATCTACACGAGCTCTGAGATCATGCCATGCATCATACAATGTATATACGTGTATTGACTCATGAATTATTGCGTTGCTATACTTAAGTACATGTACATATTGACTTATTGTCCAACATGTATAGTACATGTACATGTAATTGTGTCTATGTATTCAATAGATATCTAAAAATTGTGCCTTTCTGAACTGATGCTTGCAACGTAAGTATCGCAAACCGGATATCACTATGTTTGTCAACAACTGAGTATGCTTTTTGAATCAAGAAGATTGAAGCTTCTTCATGCCTACATGCTTACCTGCTATATGAAGCACAAAAACAAAGAAGAGTATGCATAAATCCAAGACGCTGCTAAGAGTCACGTGCAGGCGAAGCCAGCCAATCTAAGTCAATCAAGACGCTGCTAAGAGTCACGTGCAGGCGAAACCATAGAGATGGATGGGGTGGCGAGCCGCTTTCTGTTTAGAGAGAGGACATGCATCGAACTCAACAATGTTTTCGACGGTAGCTTGTGCTCCTTTCATGATGCAACAGTCACTAAGTCAAGTCTGACAATAGCATCGTAGGTGAAGGCGTTAACAATGCAATCATCACGTCGAATGAAAGACTAATTATGTGAGAATTATCAGTGAGATACAGTGGCAAGCCTACTTATCCTTCCTCGGCTGCTAGATTCTACAATTTTGATCAAACCCCCAAACATGATCGAGATGAATTGTAGAAGATCTAAATTTTCACATGCCACTAGAATAGTTAGAATCGGATAGTCCTAACAGAATCTACAGCCATCCGCTTCATTCTAGTGACTCTTCTAGGCATAACACATCGCTTGAGGATTTCCAGGAAATCCGCCGCTATAAACGAATTTTTTTCTGTCAGGGACAGCGAAAATGCGCCGATATAGGCGAATCGCCGATATAGCCGAAGCCAATATAAGCGAACTCGGTTATATGGAAAAGATAGGAAATTCTGCCGGAACAAAAAGAAACCGCCGATATAGACGAACCGCCGACATAGCCGAAGCCGATATATGCGAATTCTACTGTATTGGATAAATGACAATACCATACCTCAAAAAATCGATTCACCGGGTCAACCATTTCACGCACAAGCTCACTCTGTTCTTCAGAGAGAGCGGCAGGATAGGGAAATACTTGCTTCGTATTCAACTTTCCTTGAAACATATTCATTGCGAAAGAATCAGTCGGCTGAAAATTGCAAAATATCTAAGTTACATCAACAATAAAAACTCATTCTTAGAAAGATAATACTTGCTTTTGTTTTTGGTGCAGTTGAAGCAACTCGGGTACATTGAAACCAAGTCCGTCCATCTCTATGATGAAAACCCAATTTTTTACTTCATGCACTAAAAACGTCATTTGCATGTATCCTAAGACATATACAACACCGTAAAAATCATTCAAAATGAGCCGATTATGTTGGTCTTTATAAGAGGTCACTGATTACTACACTAATATGCAATTCAATTATATCTCGGGTGTGCACCAGATTCAAAATTCGGGTGGAACCGGAATTCAAAAAAAATCCGGTCGGGTTTGAAGAATAAAACGAATCTTCAAATCGGTTTTCCTTTGATAGAACAGTCTACTCTGTTGTAAATCACCATTAAATTCACTTGCTGCAAAGGCTTTGTTGTATCTAACAGTTCGACCGAGTACGATATTACTCAAGACTGGTAGCAATACTTTTGACCTAAAATTGGGATGCGCCGGGATGTGAAATTTTGTCGATAACCAATGCCGATTATGCATCGGCAAAAAAATCAAATATCGCCCAATATGGTGGTTTATAGTATATTCGTGTACAATAATGTGCATCATAAACTAGTACATGCAACCTACCCTTTCAGACTCTCACAATACGCAGATAAGTCTGCAAATATTTCATTATCACATGTGATGTTCCATCTTTCCCATGCTGACTGAGAAACACATCCACAATCTAAACATTCTAAACTAAAAGCGAACCTTTAATGTAAATGCTCGAAAACTGGAATGATTAATTTATGATGTCCAAACGATGCATTATTATGGACTTGTGGTACAAATGACATTGACATAAAGAACAAGCGTTCCTATTGAAATTATGTCGTGATGAGATATAAGACGAGATTATTTTGCTGAAAACTGAAAAAAGATATTTTTCAGCACAATGACAAATATCATGACGAGAGAGCATAGCGGTCGAATCATGATTGTCTTACCGAGTACTAGAATGAAATTTTCAAGTGAGTAAAGATGGTAGGTATTCAACGCAGCCAGAAGGGCAAGAAACTGCGATTCTTTTGTCCGCTGAATTCATAGAATAGCAGAACAGCTCTAAATCTGCAGCAAATGTCTAATAGCCAATGTGACAATGCGAGTATTTCGATGTAAATTTATCTTGCCCTCCCAGATGTGCAAGATAAAAAATATTGCACTGAGAACATCTTTCATATCATTGCAGATTGCCGTCATCACAGATTTAGAGGAAAATTTATTTCTTTGCACTAAAGACAGCAATCTGAATAGAAATCTGTTTTCATAGTCTGCCATAGAATTTGATCATCCATGTATTCAATAAATCGTAGATATCTATGACTGGTCAAAATGAAATTCAAATCACTGTCTACACGTCCAGTTATCATGAAACGAAGCGCCAACCAAATCGTTCGTGAATTCAGTTCGAACGAATTTGTTGCAAAATATCTGACCAAACTGCACAACCCTGAAACCTAAGAAGGCCACACAATGCCACGAAATATATTTGAAGCTGCTTTTAGTAGCCTGTATTGAAAACATAAAATCTTCAAAATTGAAAGTTTCCAATTCCATGAACCTCGCAACAAAATCGACGGGCCAGAAACGAGCCAGTCCATAACTAGAAATGATGGCGAAAGCTAAACCGTTTACTTTTTTAGCTGGTAATGTTGTTGTGAACTCTTGGATCTTCAGTCATGAATAACATTTAAATATCAGTTTTCAGTATAATATTACGGTTCCAGTCACATCTCAGTTTCAACCTCTCATTGTACTATTGGTTTGAATTATTTGAAACAATTATTTTCAAAAAGTGCAATTTCAAAATCATTAGCATCGGGAAAAAATATCGGTACATGCAAAAGGAACCAAAAAAGGGGTAAATTTCAGCAGGCACCAATCAATTTATACGACACAAAAAGAAGCCGCTCGAAATGCCATATTCCTGAAAAATATATCCCCTTCATATGCAATGCATCGCATAAAAAATATGCGCCTAGCTCTTGTCGCAAAATTTCGTGGTTTGGGTTAGGAAAATAATGCGAGAATTCCAAATTGTCTGTGCTAAGAGAAACTCTCGAATCAATTCTGTCATGTAAGGCTACTTAACAGCCGCAGACAACTAAACGGCAAGAAGCAATGTTATACGTGACATGACATCTAATAGTAAGTGATTTTGTGCTTCTTGTGATGGTAATTCAAATGATTCCGCCTAATATGAGTTGAATAACCGATTAACTTCTTATCGTGCCACTTTCCAGACTTCGATGCTACGATTACAGTTCTTTACCATCCTTACTGGGGTGCAACCTTTGCCCACACTACCGTACTTGAACACTTACAATCTATTTTTGTTGATCCTACGGTAAATCATTCTATTCTTGTGGGTGATATCAATGACCTACGTCATCACATTTCTGATTTCTTTTTATTCCACGATCTAAAACAAATTGTAACTGCGCAGATCAGGGGCTCGAATATTTTAGATATTATAGCTACTAATCATTCGGAGCGATTTGAGAACCCCTCTTGTGTTGCTGCATGGGTAGATCTGTATATGGTAAGGCGTTTTGCGTGAAACAACTTGTGTCCCTAAACCTGTTATCACAAAGATAGTAAACGTCCGTTCCTTCACCCGCATCTTCCTACGACTAGTTGTTGGTGAATTTTTGATGTGTATTGAACTGGGGAGTTAATTTTTTCCTTGCTTCAGACGATTTGGACATTCATGTTGACAAGTTTCAGAATTTTTTATTGTTCCTGTTACAAACGTAAATTTTTTGTCCCCAGAAAAAAAATGTTCGCTGATGCGCAGGTTGTGACCCTGCCCTGAGAGCCTCTCCCTGTGCTCTAAAGGCGTTGTCCGATTCCAGAGATCGATGCTCTTTCACGTGGCAACTACCCTAAGTTTGTTAATCTTCGTGTGAAAAGATTCTTATCAGAGGTTTCTAAAGCTAAGAGTAGGTTACTATCATAGTTTGAAAACTGGTTCCCAGTTCTGAGAAGTGGAAGGTCATCAATTCCCCAAATCAAGAAACCAACTGTTTGAAAGTACCATTGACTTTCCAAAAGCTCTGTGATCTTAATAACCAATTCAAATCCACGTTTTCACCCCACAGATATTGATCACTTCGTCGATTCTCGGATAGATTCCCACGTAATCATCGACCTGTGTAGTCACTGAGTCTGAAGTGGTAGCCTTGATTAGAAAATGCAAATCTAAACTCTTCCGGTCCTGACGACTTACCTGGGTTTTTTATTAGAAGTTTTGCTGAGTTTTTGTCTTACACCCCTTTGCCTTATCTATAATATGTGCATAAAAACTGCTTCATTTTCCGCTTGCATGGAAACGTGCCAATATTCTCCCCCTACCTAAAAAGGACAGTTCCGAATTCACACCGTTCTCTCTACTACCTGTTCCTCAGCAAAATACTGTGAACGCCTTGTAAAGATTAAACTTCTCCTCCCTACACTCCAAAGGAAGATTGATCCCAAACAATTCGGTTATGTCTCGAGATTTGGTGGTTGTGTTGTTTTCCAATGCTCTGCTGAGTGTCAGACTTTCTCTGCTTCAGCATTTCACCGAAAATGTCAACAACTCCGTCGCCTTACTTACAGTGGTATCTGCAAAAGGCGTTCGACACTGTCAGTCACATCAGGCTTTCTACTAACTTTAGTTAATAGATTTGGTTTGCTCCCCCCACGTTGTCAGCATGATCAAAAGCTTCCTACAAAATCTGTCAACAGAGAGTCCGCATCCCATCTTGTGACACCCCTTCAACGATATCAGTAGTGGCGTTCCTCAAGGGGGAATCAATATTAGGACCCCTTTCTGTTTATTTTATTCCTGGATGACATCCCTAACTTTAATGAAACAAAATGCGTGATGTATGTGATGACATCAGTCTCATTCATAAATTTGAAGACATCAAAAACTGTAAACTTCCACGCCTATTGTTGATTCGCTGTCTGACTGGGTCTGCAAGAAAAGGCTTGCTATCACATGTTTGCAAAACTAAAGTTATGTTTTTATGCACGGAAATCTTTGTAATGCGTCCTATCCAGATATTTTTATCAATGGTTGGTGCCAATCGAAGTAGTGACATCTGTGAAATTCTTGGAGTGATTTTTTCGAATAACTTGCGTTGGAGCGAGCAAATTTTCGTCTCTGTATGCAAAATGCTTGGTCGGGCCATGTCGTATGTTCAAGAAATTAAAATCCAATGGTAATTGTAATGACGTTATCATGCAAGCATTCCTTCGGCATCGTTTTTTGTCATATTGTATACTGTTGGCCTATTATGTGCGATTTAAATGGGAAGGACTTCAAGAAACTTGAGATACTGTACAAAACGGCTTGTCGGTGGGCCAATTTGACCCACCATAATTCACTTCGTGATCTCCTTGACAGATGCTGTGTGAAAATCATCAAAAGTATTTGTATACATAAAGACTGTCATCCGTTGTCCCAATTTTTTGTTTTGCGTGACTCTAAGCATGATTTCAGACATTCCCGTGCCCTTATTCCTTTACGTCGGAACTCATCCTTGTATAACAACTCATTTGTTCGATTTTCGTCACGTTCGTAACTTTGACACGTTGATTTTGTCAGTACCAAACAATTCTTGTATTAGTCATACCGCTTTTGTATGATAAATAAAGCATTCTATTATTATTATTATTATTAATGTTATCGAACTCATGAAACATATGCTCTCTCAAATTTTCGATCTAAGACGAGTGTTTTCATAAATGCAATGTTGATCATCTTCTTTTACAAGCAATTATGTCAGAAACTATAGTTATTCGCTGGGAACACTCAGATGTGGTTACACGATGAATACAAGGTACAGAAACTCCATCTGCGCATTGTCATAAGAGTGATAGGATGAATTATATTCTAGGCCTACATAATGTCTCAACATCGTTTCTAAATTCGAGAGAAGACTCTCAGCAGTAAAAAGTGGCACCACTTACCACACCATTTAAAATCTCGTGCAGTGAGAATCCGGCCGCAAATTTGTCAGATCAGGAGAATCCGGGTGCATGAAAAATTGGATTCGAAATTCGGTTACTGAACACCGAACACATGAGGGCATGAGGTGCACTGAACAATTTAATCAGAATTCAGGAGTCATCAGTAGGTCTAACACACATTCAACATCAATACCACTCCACATGTATTTCATGGTCATTCTGATTTGAGCAGTGCAGAACTCTTTTGTACTCGCCTGACGAAGGACAAGGTCCGAAAGCTTGCAACAATAATGTGATTTCGAGCCCATCAACGAGCTTCTTCCGATCAAAGTGCAGTGATTTTGAGCATGTATCATATCAAAAAAATTACCTTGCTAAGTAGCCTACCCGAAGGAATCAACTCAATCGGTACCCCATGGTTGTCAATCACGCATAATCTCAGACATGATCAAATCACAACGGCATTTTTTAACGATGCCTCCTAACTGCCAGCAATCATGCGTCTCCCAAATGTGCACTAAGAACTTTAGAAGCACAAACTCAGATAAGTTGAGCAAAAAATTCTGTCTATTCTTTTATCACTAGCACTGTGCCTGTGTAGGCGACGCTTTGCTACATAAGTACAAAAACGGAAAATGGCAAAATGCAGATGCTATATACAGACCGTTTCAAAAGTAATTGCACAAAAAAGCTAGGCCATTTTCAAATGAAATTTTCGTGCTGAAGTCCTGGATCAATTTTGATAAACGATATACCATATGAAACCTTATGTTCCATAGATTGTTTTGACATATATTTCGCTTTCATGTGTGGTCATCTGTGGTCAGTAGGCCTCATGAAAAAAATTGAGCGTTTTCTTTGATGCAGGATTTCAATATGACGACAGAATTTTTTTATGAAACTTGGCAGACAGCATGAACTATCAGTAGGCTTCATCATGATACACGGTTTTTAGGATTGGATGTATGCACAAAAAGATAGAATAATATTAAGTTTTACCAAAAAAATGTTGCTAAAAAAATCTCACAAGATTTTCTCATTGATGAAGATGTTCAATTTCAATAACCTTTGTACCATGTGAAATGTTATGTCAAGCACTTTAATTTGGCAATGCGTTTAGCTTATGTCTGGTCAGCTGTGGTCAGTAGACTTAAAAGTATGAATGTTTGGTAAATTCGATCACCGACACCTACAGACGAAACTATCCAATACAGATAATTGAGATTATTACCATTGAATCAGGCTCGTGTTAAGCTTTCAGATGATATATTGTCTTTGGAATTCTGACATCAATTTGTGCAATTTCATTCAATTTACACTTTTACCTAATTTTACGTCACTTTCCCGTTAAAAATGTTAAACAACGGTGAACTGCACACAACTTAACAACTTCTGTTGTATTAACGGTGGTGCTTTCGAGTTTGGGTTTAAAATAATGGTGGTGTTATCAGCTCCAAGAATATGTGAGTTTTATCAAAATCGGCCCATCCGTTCACTGACAAACTTCAAACTTGTATTATTCCCATAGTCAGCCATTGCGTGAGTCATCATTTCCCTCACTTGAGGTCAGAAGAAATTCGAATCTCGGATCAGACAAGGGCTTGTCTCATCTCTGCACCTGTTCACAGCAAACAATAGCATTTCCATCACGCCGTAGGAATGCTAACACTTGCGTTGCGTCCGACTAATGGAGCAGCTCATCAATGATGAAAAGGAGAATGAGTGACACATGGGCCAACATGATATTGATATCTGAAATAGCATCGTGAATTAACAAAGCAGACAATCACCAATTACTTCATTTAATTAGGCAAACCACACCACTGTGTTTCCTGAACCAAGCGTCTCAGCTGACCAAGTAAATAAGTTTATTGATCGATTATCAGCATGCGATTAAATTTGATGAGAATATGCAAAAGATATAAGAATATTTTGTGCTGTGTAACGATTTATGAAACGGTCTGTATTCGTCTTCCTTTCTGCCGTGGCTTCCGGAGAAACAAATACTGAATTATGACGACAACTCTAATACAACAAAAATAAATTCCAATTGCGCACGAAAGTCGCAAAATAGATAATCAATCTTCACTTACAGTGGATACTTTTAATCCTGTGCTACTTTATGCGGCAATTAATGCCACCAGATAACTGAGTGCAACAGTAACGAGACAGAAATCCTGCCTGCTCAACAGGTGCAGCAGCCACTACCATTGACAAAAGGGTGGTCGTGCGCCATAACTATATTACGGTCTCTGACAATTTACGAAGCCCAATGAAATGTCTCCACAGGACGGAAAACCGAGAATTTCCTTCACGGGCCGTAAAATAATCATAAAATCGTCATCACAATTACGCCGACGGCACGATATTTCAAATAAATGTTTGCGAATTACCTTTGCGAACTAGGTTTGATTAAAGTTTTTAGCAGCCTTGTTTGCTTCATTTTTCAGTGAATTGAGTGAAATTCCCAAAAATTAAGGACCGCCTTCAGTTGGCCTAGAAACAACGTGCGAGAAATTGTATAAGCACAACAAAAGTACAAGCTTCCAAACGAATTTACTGTACTAAAACACTTGCCATTATGAAAGTCATATTTAGAGTGGAAACTGTAACTGATTTTCCCATTCGCTGCCAATTGCTAAATATCCAAACAGTGTATTTCAAGAGAAACAGAAGATAATTAAGAGCATCAGTCCTTTCTGCGTAGATCAATTATTTCCTTTTCCGTCGCAGCATTGGCATTAGTGCAGCTGCTATTTTCACGCACTATTCGACTCGTAATCATGGCTTCCAATAAAAAAGCAGCTCGTATCGCAAAACTTTTAACTGCTGATTTGCATTAACATTAAATTCAGTCACGCAATGATGAGTGCATAGTAGAAAAATTAAATCGGCAATTTTTCTTATATCGATCATCCGGTCCATAGAGTCAGTCATAGACATCGAACATTAATCCTAGTTAACATTACACCTAGTTGTTGTTGTTCGATGTCAAAGGAGTCAGTATATTAGGTAGACTAGCAACTCATTATTAACTACGTCACAAATGTGCATGCAAGTTTCGACTGTGTCGAATGAGCTCGAGTCGTGACCCATGTGTCACATATTTAGCTACATGTTTTTACATTTTTTGCTTTTTTAGACATAGAGTAGCAGTGGCGCACCGTGCTCTCAGACCTTCGCAAAGTCTTCGTTCGACATTGGAATCCTACTTCTTCTGTATGAGACATCGGAGGAGATTACCCATAACTTGCCAGACTCTATGAACCAGACATTTCTCTATGTCACGAAATAGAAAATGATGAATGAACAAAGTTATAACATGAATTTATGCTATACCAAGATTTCTCATGTCACTTTATTGCCTTACTCAAGGAGTTGAGATCAATTACTCGAGAGTCGAGACACATCTTCTGGAGGGAAGAGAATCTAATGAAGGTCAACAAAATAGAGTAGGTATATTAGGTAGAGTGGCAATCGCATGTAGTAAATCCCCAATGTGTATACACTTTTGGTTTTATTAAATGAACTCAAAGGTGATACTGTCGGAATTGTTTCCAAATGTGAGATGCAAGTAGTATATAGTGTGACATCCGGCGCGACGCTTCGCTTCGCTTTGCTTCGCTTCGCTTTCGCCGGATGTCACACTTTTGCGGGGTTTTTTCAAAAAAATCAAAATTTCAAAATTTCAAAAATTTAGGTAGACTTCAAATTTCACGTGGCCGAAGGGGGGAAAATTTGGTTAGTGACAAATTTTCAAGAAAACAAAATTTCAAAAATTTAGCCGGTCTCAAAATATCACGTAATCTCAAATTTGAGAATTACAATTTTCTCGCTTAAATCATGACCGTTCCAGGACACCGAAAAAATCATAAAAGTTAAGAATCTCAAAATTTGAGAATTACAATCGGGCGAAGCCCTAGAACCTTCGGTTCGATTTTCACCCCCAAAATCATGACCGTTCAAGGACAGCGAAAATCATAAAAGTTGAGAATTTCAAATTCATGAATTTTATCCATCTTTCAGGTTTTTAAAATATAGTCCATGTGACTAATGAATATTTCTTTAAAAGTGGAAGAAACAAAAGTGGAAGAAGCCCGCAAGAATATATCCTTCAATATCATAAGAACGTAGTTCTACTACCCCCCCTCCCTCCCTTCTAACTTCTAGGGGTCCCTTCTGACTTCTAGGGGTCCCTTAAGAAATTTTTTTATTATAAAATGAACAACATAAATGAGTTTTTAAAATTATATGGAACGCAAACTACGACAAATTTCGACCTAAAGAAAATCGCAAATGAATTAGGAATAAAGAATTGTCATGTTCTAATGAGAGTCGAATTACAATTCCTAAAAAATAAGCCAACAGGAACCTTCAGTGTTCCCGGAACAAAGTTCCATCAATAACTGTAAATTTTTTCGTAAAAAATCTTCACACTTCAGAACCAAAAAGGCGTACATTGGTCCAGCAGGCGGTTAAAAATCATCAGCAGAACTATTATTTTGATTCATACGGTTTGCCCCCTACAAATGAAGTAAAAGAATTACTTGGAACGGGAACATACAATACGTTTTCAAATTCAAACACCAGGCACTACCTATTGTGGACAATTATGTTTATACGTTTTGTACAAATTACAAAAAGAGTACCATTTCTAGATATTATGTTAGAATTGAACGAAACCGTATGCTTCTATGGCTACGCCTAACAAGGGAATTTCATTCCCGAAACGTTAGTTCCAATAATAATAATAATGAATTAATTAAAAATCAGTTCGTTGTAATTTCATTTTGATAAAAACGGCCTTCTGATATCTTCATCATCTAAATCTTTGATTTCGTAAGTAATCGGGATAACTTTGATTTTTTTTAGAAATTTCAAATATTTCTTTAGTCCAATAAACCAACAAAGCCTTTTTCAAATTTATTCTTATATTTAAATATTCTAACTCTATCTCCAATTTTAAATTTCGGCTTAAGTTTCTGCAAATTCGGATTACTCTCATTCAAATTATTATTCTCGAATATTTTCTTTCGTATCAAATCAGGGGCGTCAGAAGCATTCTTTGGAGTTTCTTCAATACCAGAATGAACTTTATTATTGTACTCTTCTACAACTCCTGGTAATATCTTCAACCATTTCTGATTTCCTTGCTGAGATCTAAACTTTTTGAAAATTTTATTTTTTTAACGTCCGATTAAATCTTTCTATCACTACAGATTCTATCACTACCACTAATCAACGGGCCTTTCTTTTCCAGCGTTTTCAGTTGAATAAACAATTTCAAATAGTGGCTGAACGTTTCTGTATAAAATTCCGATCCTTTTATCAACAAACAATTTTTTTGGCTTTCTATGTACTTTCCTTTAAAGATTTCTTCAAACGCATATTTAACTGAAAGACCGCACTTTTATTTTTTAAAGGCCTTTACCCAAGCATATCGTGTATATAAATCTATACGGTCAATGCGTTTTTGTAGTCCCTTTCATTCGGCATTGAATAAGATCAGCACTCCAGCACTCCAAATATCAATCTTATTAAAGTACTTTTACTTTCAATAAATATTTAGGCCTTCTGTATTCCTTTATGAATTTCAGACGCCGTAGGTTCGAGCGTTGCTCTCAGAGTTATTAGTTCGAGCGTTGCTCTCAGAGTTATTAGTCGAGCGTTTGCTCTCCAGGAGTTTATTAAGTTCGAGCGTTGCTCATCAGAGTTAATTAGTTCGAAGCGTTGCTCTCAGACAGCTTTGCTGACGTTTCATTAAAAAAAAAAAAAACCCTGACCGAATAAATTATTATTAGCTTGTAAAGCTTTCTTTAACAAACATTACTCTTTCAATTCTTTTCTCTAAAGGAAGGATTTTGAATACTATCTAATTCTTGGAATCAAACTTTCTTATCATCGCTTGCAGTCGAGAACTTAGATCATGATTTCGATAAAGCTAAATCCATGCCTGTAAGCTGCGGCACTATCTACTCTATTTATTGGTTGGATCTTCCCCCCCCCACCTTTGGGGTTTTTCGGATTATTATTCTCATCTATCTTATATCTAATCGAGTTCCTGGACCAGTATATGAATGACCAGGAAGAATTTTTGTTCTTTCGAATATTTACTCCAAATAAATCCAGGGAAAGTTTTTTAATGTTTATTTTGTATATCACCACAAAAACCCGACCCAAACCTTGAGAGGACCGAAGTGGTGTGAGGAACTTTGTTCTTGTCACCTCCTCCAATATGCTGAGATTCTGCTGACAAGTTTTTGAGTTTTTATTTTTGTTTAATAGATAATTCAATAAATCTAAATTAGAAATTTTTAATTTAATTAAATTTCGGAATTTTTTTAAGAATTCATTTTAAAAGATAAAAAAAATTTAAAAGATAAAATAAAATAATTGTTTTATAAAAAAATAAAATAACAAAAAAAAAAAATTTAAAAAAAAAAAAAAAAATTTTAAAAAAAAAAAACAAAAAAAAAACAAAACAAACTTCGAAAAGAACCAAAGGTTCTGAGTGTTATTATACCTTATCATACTAGGACTTAGATATATTCCAGAACCATCCTTAGTATCTCTTAATTTCAGATTAAATCATCACCAATTGTGGAGACTATTTTTAAGAACTTTCACTCCTAATTCGTATTTCTTCCTCTCCCTTTTTTTCTCCCCTTTATGTTTTTTTTCCTTCATCAACTAATTTTAATTTAACTAATAAAAATTAGCTACTACATACACTCTCTACTACTTACTTTTCACTACAACTCTATCTAATCTACTTAACTTTACAAACTATAACTAACTTCCTTCACCCCTACAAATATACTTTTCTCTAACTCTCTGTTTGATGACGTTATTTGTTCTTCCTATAATTCTGGGCTGCCTTCTCTGATTTATAATAATTTATTTACTGCTTGGACAATACCAGCTGTCGCCACCTGCAAACACTTCCTGCTGCAGCTATGCCTCTATTATTAGAGTTGGAAATTAATGGGAGAAATCCCGGCCTCCCCCCCGCCGCTCCATATATAAATTCTTTTTTTCATTTTCTTTTCTCTTGTAATTGAATATTCCTCTATCATTGGTTTACTTATGTAAATCACTAACTTTTTTTTGTTAATCGTAATAGTTTTTAGAAGGGTTATTGATTGTCACAATATTACGTAATTTTAATTCAACAACAGTTTTAATTATTATTACTTTTCGCTTGCCGACCCTTTTTAATTAAAAAAATTTTAATTATCAAAAAATTTTAATCTATTCTAGTTATGAATACGAATTATAAGTTAAGAATTTTTTTAATCTGATTCTAGTTATGAAAAATTTAAGTTACCAAAAAATTTTAAGTTACCAAAAATTTTAATCTATTCTAGTTATGAAAAAATTTTAATTAACATTATTCGGAGCGAAGCTCCCTCTGGCTTTAGCCTATCTCTTACCATCTTTCCATTAAGAATTTCTCAATAGAATATTTTACATCTGTCTAGCAATAAACCATAAGCCATCAATGAAAGTAGGGGGTGGAATCTTTCTTTTCAATATTAATTGTATAGAGGGGGTGGGGGGGGGGGGGGTGGGGGGGGGGGGGGCATCACAACCATATTTTTAAATATATATCTTCAGAATTCGTGCACCTTAAAATCGAAACAGAAAACATGTGATATAAATGTCTCCAATCTCCAGGAGTTAATTGTGGTTCAACTCCAAATTCTTGTACAAAGATTTTCGGATAACAATCATAGTCCTCCATAAATTGATTAATGGTATCATCGAATCTTACGTGTATCAATTGGATACACGAGTTTTGATTTAAATGAAATCTTGTAAACGTTCGAATTGTATTAATTATGCAAAACATATTATTGTTTCTTAATCAAAGACTTGGAGAATTAAATTTCTTTGAAATGTTAGTATATAGAATATCTTGGGGTATTCGCAGTTTCTAGTAAAATGCCAGGTTAAATCTTTGTTCGGAAAAAAGTTACTGAAGCTAGCAGAACGCTTATAGAAAGATTTACTGGAATTGGTTTGTTAGTATTTAGATCTTTTTTTGCAAATAGGCCTGTTTCAACCTCCTAAACTAGGAGTATATATGCGTAAATCCACCATTCAAGTCTATCAATTTTTAAATATGCTTTTTTCCCAGTTCTTACCAAAAAAGATTAATTCATTATATGCCGTACGATGAATTATTAAATTAAATTTAAATAGATATGATAATTTGTTCATTAATCTAAATATCCGAATAATGGAGACAATGACGCAATTTACTGTCTGTTTACTTTTTCTTGTTAAATTCACAGTCTTTCTTTATATGCATCATTATTTGTTTTATTTAAATGTTCTTGCAATATTTTTCTACATCTTTCGCAATTCCTGCGGCATCTGTTCCAGCGTGAGTTAAATCATCAACAATTATACCATCATTAGTATCAGGAAACCAACCGTCGATTTCATACTTTTTATTATTTTCACCAATTGTTATAAATCTAAGCATTGTATCAATTACACCTGTGGAATCACTTATTGTTTCTATATTTTGAGTTGCAACATCTAAACGCATTTGTTTAAATAATCTTGGAAAAAAATTATTCTCTAGTGTAATATTATCGGTATCTGGTAATGGTGTTGTAAAATTAGCATCACTATATAAAGAATATTCACAGTGTAAAAATGAATCAGGTAAATATAAATAACTCTGCTGATTATCAACTTCAAAAATTAAATCACCTCTCAGTATTTTACTCTACTGTAAGATCCGGGATTCAAAGCAATTATTATATAAGTTCATTCTTTTTTTGATTGTAACTGAACGAACGGAGGATCGTCCCCTAATCTAAATTTTATTTTCGAAAAGCGAAGACTTTTTTATAAAAAATAATTTGACTATTTTGTTTGTTTCTCACAGACAGAAAAAATTCTGCTAAAATAAATTTACTAAATAATTTACTAAAAAAATTTTACTAAAAATTTTAAACTAAAAAAATGTTACTATAAAATTTACTAAAAAATTTTACTAAAAAAATTTTACTAAAAAAATTTTACTAACTAAAAAAATTTACTAAAAAATATAATTTTAAGAATTTTTGCTAGACCAGCACCCGCTACAGCTTATGGCTGGTTAAACCGAAGGTTGCTACTCACGCCATTTTCCTCTTATTTCTTCAATTGTTTTTTCATTATGTTTTTACTATCACCCTCTACAGCTATGTTAGCAATTTTATTTTTTGGTTGTTCATCTGAAAGTTATTTTTTTTTTTTTTTTTTTTTTTTTTTTTTTATTTGTTTGTTTTGAAATTTTTTAGTTCTTCAGAGGTCATATCCTAAGTTTTACGAATAAGCTTCTAGTTGTTTTAATTCGTTTTGAGACTTAACAGCATTTGATATTGCGACTAAGCTGTTACTACCTATAGCAAGCTGCTCCTGTTTGCATCCAGATGTACATCAAATCATTAATTATTTTTAATTAAGTTAAAGATACTAACCAATACCAGAAAAGATTCCATCTCCCTTCTTTTTGGACGGCACCTGCGGTGCCTACGGAACTTTTGTGTTCCGACTGATTCTCTATTATCATAATGATAAACAGTATTCATAACGAGGTTGTCATGAGCAATTTTTTGATTTGAAGCCAAAATGTTTAAGATGTGTTTTCATAAATTATAGGCATTTTTTATGATTAAATTTGACTTATGGAGAAAAAATTATTTTAACGATTGGTTAGTAATCCTGAGGACCTTTGGTCCGATCGGCTAAAAACCTCGAGGAGCTTTCGCTCCGATTGGTTAGTAACCTGAGGAGCTTCGCGCCGAAGCTCGCTAAAGCCTCTGAGACAAAGTTCTTATTAAGATTTACGTTTGTGAATGGACAACAACTTCGAGATAACTTTTATTAAATTGCCTGTTGCACTTTATCTATTGCGTCAAGCAGCGTGTATGTACTTTAATTTCTCTTCTATTAGACTTGCAATTTTTTCTGTCCTGGCTTTGAAAATTTTAATCTTCAATGCCGTTTTAAGTGCATTTAAACTTAATTTTTAAAAAGAACATCTAATTGTCTTTTAACAGAATCTAACTGTTTCCTTTATTTTCTTTAGAGTTTTCTTTGGTAAATTTTTCCTTTAATTCATTTTCTAAATAGATTTTAAGAGTTTTTCATTTTGTATCAACTTTTTAGATTAAGTGAAGTTTACTTCATTTATTATTCTATTCATCTTTTTCATTTGTTTGAGTAATTTAAAAACTCAATTCAACAACACGTTTTTTGGAATGTAGTATGTAAACAGCTTAAATTTTGTTTAATTCTTTCAGGTAGATTTTCTATTCATCTTCTAATGGTTCTTTAACATTTTATCTGATGTTTATTTTTAATTACAGCAGATTTAAATTTAAAGAAAGTAATATTAAATTTTGATTGTTCAGAGAAAATCTTTTAAAAATTTTGCTATATTCTGCTTCTAGCTCTCTATCCTTTTTACAAGTTTTAATAATGTTCGTATTAAAATTGACATTAATTTAAGCAACTTCAATCATTCATCGTGAACCAAACATCGTTTATATATTTTTTCTTTTAAATGCATTGATTTGTGTAATCAACAATTGTTTCATTTTGTTAACCTCTGTTATTTTTGTTGCGGAAGAATAGAAAAGATGCAATGGACCAGATAAAACGTCTCCTCCAGTTTTCATGATATTAATTTTCTATCTCTATTTCTAATTCACATTATTCGGATATATGCTACTCCACCAACTATTTGGTAACATCATTTTTTAAACAATAAAAAGATTAAATTTTTTTATAGATAAAATAATTATTTTTTCTAATAAAAATAAAAAAATGGAAACCCCAAATTTAAAAAAATTATATTCGTCCCATCATCCTGTGTCTTCTTATATTCGACGAGAACACGGGATTTGAAAATAATGTTAGTTAATAATAATATATACTATTACAAATCCATGAATAGATTGTTAATCTTTTGTTTGAATTACAAGCCGAAATATTTAAAGAACAGACTAAAGGTTACCTCTATAAAAACTAATTATTGTTTAGTTCCAGGTTGATCCATTATTAAATTTATGGAGATTGTAAGTAAAATATATTGATGTAGCTTATGTTGAATTAAATAAAGAAAATATGGATATAATACGGTCATAATATGTAAAATGGGTTTATATCAAAGCAGTTTTGCCGATTAGTAATACTGATTGGGATAGAAAATAAAATTATTAATTATATCAATATTAAAGAATTAGTTCAAAAAATTAAATCTTTTTCCAAAGAAAAAATTAGATTTATTTGTTGTAGAACAAAATCAATATAACAATCACATAGAGAGTAAAAACATTAATGAAAAATTAACTATGTCAAGTTTTATTAGAGAGACACAATTTATAAAACAAGAAACATTAGAAATGCCCCAAGATATGATGATGATACGTATATCTATTAGATTCCAACTTAATATTAAGTTATGAAAAACTATATAAA
>CAJQUW010005175.1:0-145735 GCA_907163375.1 Prostheceraeus crozeri
TTCACTTGATCTCTTATAACACAGGGAATTTTTATGAATGTGCGCGAGAGATCTCGACTGTTTTTTTCTAATTCGAGATCTCGAGATTAGGGCGTCGAGATCTCGACACTTCGAATTTTACTAATAGTTTGTGCATGTTCTGACATTGCTCTATTTATTACCGTTGCGTGAGATGTGCTATATGCACGTGTTTCATTGCTGTAGCCACATCAAAGTCTGTTGTCTAACTGATTTCGTTGCGGTAGGGTTGGCTGGCTGACAACCTTGGATGATGGCGTTGATCGTCCTATTATACCCTTTATTCACATGGCAGTGTCGACATCACTGGTTTGGGACAATTTTACAAAGCAGGCGGGAGAGAAGGCGGCGTGTAACCGTTGTAGGGCATCAATAAGCATACGAAGATCATCTACAACTGGTCTACATACTCACCTAAGTCTAAGCATAATACATCGTTGACAAAAAGAAAGGCAACCGAGATTGATAGGTCTAATCATGACGAAGAGGCAGATGACAATACCCTCGAAAATAAGGCAAAGATAACATAATTTTTCAAGCCTAAGATTGAGAATTCGCTTGATGCAACATTAGCGCGAACGACAGCAAAGGATGGCCTTCCCTTCTCAATATTCATAACTTCAAGCGATCTGATAAGCTGCATGAAGAGAATGGCTTTACATTGCCAAGTTCAGCTCAAACAGTGAGAAACAAGGTCGTGAATTACGCTGAATCCGTCGAAAATGATATCAGGAAAGATATAACGGAAAGGAAGTCACTTGGCCAAAGATTTGCGCTAACTATTGATGAATGGACGAGTACGGCGAACAACAGGTATTTAAATACAGTCCGTTTCATAAAAAGTGGATCATCCTAAAATTTGACTAAATAAAACAAAAGTATGATACAGAAAGCATTTTTCATGTTATTTCATGTCCCTAATATATTTAAATGTCCTCATATAATCTGATAAGCTATGATACAGTAACGTTTCTTAAGAAGCTAATATTTTGTGGCCCTACCCTTATTGTCAATGACATTACCAATTCGTCTAGGCATGGATTCGATGATATCGTTGATTTTTGACTGATCTAACTTTCTCCACTCTCTTTTTAACAGTGACGTAAGTTTGTGATACGCCATCTGTAGGTAGCAGTGAACGACGAACGTTATGTTTTAGAATACTCCATACATTTTCTATGGGATTCAGATCAGGAGAACGAGCTGGCCAAGATAATGTCCTAAGCCCTAATTGAGACTTGCATAAGTTGACTCTACTACTCCTGTGACACGTAGCATTATCATCTATAAATAACCAAGTCGATGGATCACCAAGTTGATCTGTCATTTGGCCAATGCTCATTCGTAAAACATTCACATAGCGTTCAGAATTCATGGTTCCTTGCTGTATGTGAAGTCTTCTACGAATACATGTAGTGGACTTAGAAATAGACGAGTATAGTGCAGCCATCTCAGTTAACGAGAGACTTGGATCAACTTTAACAAATCTCAAAATTAGGCGGTCTATACGTTTGGATGTTTTGCGTGGACGGCCAGAGCCCTCTTTACGACAGAATCGAAAATCATCATTATGTCATCGATGCACATTTGTGTAAGGGACATTTAGTCGCTTGCTTGTAGCTCGCAAAGAAAACCATGACACTTTGCCTTTTGTGAATGCGATCTCGTTATTGTTCATTTGTGCTTTGTATTGTTTTCAACCGGTAAGAGATAGATTTCTAGCTGAAAGCAATCAGGAGTGCTGCCAACACCACCGCAACGAAGTCAGGAAGCTATGGAACATGAAGTCCAGTTAATCACATGTAGCAGTTACATTATTGTTGATGAATAATGGTGCTATACTGGCTCTGATTGACCGATTTTCTTAATTTTTGTTTTGCTTGATAGCTTTTGGCTTGTAGAACAAAATATTACATAACAAAGGAAACAAATGTAATTTTATAAGAGTGAGGTATGATTTTGTGTAACATTGCTAAATGAAGATCAAATTATCTACTACTTTTTTATCTATAACAGGAAAACAACTCAATATTCATGCTTGAAATTTCCAACAATGATATTAGTAAGCACAACTGACATATCTTCCAAATTTCAGAGAAATTCGTTCAAGTTTGGCGGAATTAGACAAAGTTGAAGTTAATGCGATGTTTAAGGGTGATCCATTTTTTATGAAACAATCTGTATCAACATACATTGCTGCAATCAAGACAATGTCAAGCTGCATAATCTTGGTCTATGTCCGATTTCTGGAAGCCTAACGGCTGTTCGCTGTGAGGAATTAGTGAGGAAACATATAAATGCATATGAACTCGATTTGACATCTGATGTTGTTGCAGTAACGACGGACTACTGTAGCAAGATGGCTAAATTTGGCTGTCAGATTCCAAATATTCACCAGCCATGTTATGCTCATGGAATTCACCTTGCAGTATGCGACATGCTCTACGGCAAACATGATACCTGTCTCCAAACTGAGCCTTCTGATGGGAACCAGTCATCAGAAGACGATGGCGATTGCGAAGAAGAAGAAGAAGCGGAAGCAATCGGATTAGAAGTATGCGTTGAAGACGTCAAAATTGAGCTCAAGAAGGAACTGAGGGATGCTATTGACCTAGTCCAAAGAGTAACCCACTTCTTCAGACGAAGCCCATTGCTGAATGAAAGGTTACAGATTCACATAATGAACGACTTTGGCAAACGTTTGCAGCTAGTGAGTGACGTTAAAACGCGATGGAACTCTCTTCTTTAACATGATCGACAGATTTATCGAAGCACAAAATTGAGTTCTGAAAGCTCTCATTGATTGTGATCATAAATTCGAGATCACCGAAGCACATCTGCGTTTGTTGAAGAATCTTATCGAAGTCTTGAAACCGGTTGAAGTTGTGGGCAATGTACTGTGCAAGAGGAAATCAAATATAATGAGTTCGTCTACATGCCTTGAGATGTTGGAAATAGAATTGACCGGTTTAACCACCAATCCATTGGCTAGCGAGTTTCTTGGCTACCTCCACGAGAGACTGAATGAGCGTCACCAAACGGAGTTGCTGCTGACAATCAAGTTTCTCAACGGAACTTCACTCCAAAACTTCGCTGAAGAAAATATGGTGAAGTATAGTGTGGGAGTTTGAGCTGTTGTGCGTTGCCGTTCCGTTCGCATATTGGAAGTCTGTGTGTGATTATCTAATCGCGACTTTCCCTCTTCCCGTGCTAACTGCATGTGACGTCACTATTGACCATTAGCTGTGAATAAAGCTGAAACTCATATCACATCAAGTATGACATAAGCATGTTCTATTGAGAAGAGAGCACCTTCTTATTGACACGAATTGCTGTTTTTCCTTGCGTCAATACAAGCTATCACGGCAAAGGCGGGAATGAAGCTAATCGACGCGGTGAAGAAATTCTCGGGCGGCAGAGGAGAAGATGTTGAATTCTGGATGGATAAGTTCCTGCTAACAGCCGAAATCACCATTGAGAATAAGGACGAGAAGACCGATGACCGACTGGCGAAAATCCTACCTATCTTCCTGGAGGGAGCGGCCTACACCACATGGAAGCAGATGCCCCCTGCAAAGCAATCCGACCTTAGCGCAATTAAGGCCGAACTCATGCGAATGTTTGGCCGCTCAAAGCTGCGCGCATGGCAAGACTTGAAAGAAACGAAGCTGATACCGGGAGAGTCAGTAGACCTGGTCGTGGATCAGATCAAGAGCGCTCTTGGCGTCATGATCGGCAACCGAAGCGCAGTACCGGAGCAACTCGTCTCGTATCACCTCGTGGACGCACTGCCAAAACAAATTGTACCTCAAGTCAAGGTTCAATGTGGAGAGAAGACGGAGCTGTCCCAGATCATTTCCTGTGCTAAAGCCCTTCTGGCGAACCCATCGGAACTTTTTGGACATTGCGGCAGCTGGAACAACCAGCGTCGGAACACGCCAACGTTGGGATCCGCAGAGAACAAACAAACCGCGCTGCAGCGGCTGCAAGCGTATCGGACATCTTCTTCGGGACTGCAACACTATCTGCTACAGCTGTGGAGAAGTTGGGCATCTTCGATCCCATTGCCCCAAGTCTACTGCTTCGGGAAACGGACGTGCGGAGGTGGATGTGCCGGATCATGCTGCCCCCGCATCCGCGCATTAATCCGGACGATGTGGATCGATGGACACAAACTGCGAGTGCTGATTGATACCGGCTGCAGCGTTACTTTGCTAGGTGAGCACAGGGCTAAGGGGAAACGTCGCGAGCAGTCTAGTCTGTGTTTAGAGCTGATGAATAAGGACAAGTTGCATACTTGTGGTGCTGTCATGCTCAGGTCTGTTGTGACGGACGATGACGTTGAGTTAGGCCCGTTGAAAGCACATGTTGTTAAACGATTGCCGCTTGATGTCGATGTTGTGCTAGGTTTAGACATTCTATCTCACAAGAGACTCGAACTCAGCTATTGTGAGGGAGAAGTTACGGTTAAGTTCTCCCCAAACATCACCCATGTTACAGCTGCCGTCAGTATCGACGCTGACTGGGCCCCGCAAAGCCTAAGCGTTAGTGATAGCGACTTTACCGCCAGCTTCGTTGAAGGTCGATGGGTAGCTAGCTGGAAGTGGACCGAGGGTGGTAATACCGATAATTTGCATAAAACTCCTATTGACTATGTGAAACCCTGCGATCGAATGGCTTCGATGCCGAAATGAATTCTTGGGTTAGCGAGGGGATACTAGTAAAGTATGACGCCACTCAGCATGGTGAAATTCAGAGTTTTTTGCCTACCATGGCTGTGCTCCAAGATAAAGGAGATGAAAAAAAGATTCGCCCGGTTTTAGATTATCGAATGCTGAACCAGGTCGTTTAAAGTTTTCCAGGGGCTCAGTACCTCTATGTTCAGATAGGCTTCGGGAATGGCGGCAACGAGGGTCTAATTGTTCCCTCTTAGACTTACGTAAAGCTTATTTACAAATACACGTGCATGAGTCACTGTGGGTGCATCAGGCCGTTAGATGGAAAAAATGAAATATACTTGCTCACTATGCTGGGGTTCGGTCTCTCCGTCGCTCCTAAGATTATGACAGCAGTAGTAGATAAAGTGATATCACTTGAAAAGGAATTGAAGGAATCTGTCTCCAGCTACGTGGATGACTTATTCATTGACGAAAGTAAAGTAAGCGTCTCTCATGTCAAAAATCACCTGTCAAAGTGGGATTACTGACCAAGGAACCCGTTAGCTTAGGGAATCCTGCAGGAGTTCGTGTACTGGGCATCCGAGTGAACGATGACTTGTCATGGCAAAGAGATAAAACTATCCCCACCATACCTTCAGGACAGTGTTCTCGGCGTCAAATTAATGGCATCATAGGAGAGCTGTTAGGCCACTTTCCAGTTGCTGGGTGGTTGCGCGTTTATTGTAGTTTCCTCCAACGCTTGACTTCGTTAGCGCAGCTTATGTGGGATGATAGTGTCACGACGCCAGTTATGGATCTCATTAATCAGATGATGCGGCAGATAGCGACTAATGGTGATCCAGTGAGGGGAAGTTGGCCGTTCCTGAAAATAGTCCTATTGTTGTTTGGGCTGATGCTAGCAATCTACTCTAGTGTTGTCTTGACAGTTAACGATAAGATAATAGAGGACGCTTCGTGGTTGAGACCACATAACGACACTGGACATATCAATATTAGTGAATTAGACGCAGCTATCAAAGGGCTTAATATGGCCCTACGCTGGGGTAAGAGAGACATAATTATTAAGACTGATTCATCCACTGTGTATAAATGGTTGACGGCAGTTATCAATAAAACGCACAATGTCAAGACTCGTGCTCTATCAGAAGACTTATCAAACGTCGACTTGATACTCTAAGAGAGATTATAGAAACCGAAAAAATCAAAGTCGAACCGCACTTAGTGAAATCTGCTGAAAATATTTCGGACAGCCTCACTCGTGTCCCCCAAAAATGGATACAGGTTATGAGAGATCAAGCAGACACAGCAAATGTTCTATCCGCAGCAGTAGCAGAGGGCGCAGATAATCAAAACCGCAACCTCATGGAAATTAAAAAGATCCACGAAAGGTGCCACTTTGGTGTAGATCGAACCTTGAATCTAGCCAAACAGAAGCTAGGAAATTTGGTTTCTAGGAGGCTAGTAAAGAAAGTCGTCCGTAGTTGTGACAGGTGTGCTAGGATAGATCCGGCGGTGAATTTTAGTTGGGATAAGGGCGCCTCAGCACTAGTCCGGTTATATGGCAGAACATAGCAGTTGATATAACTCACTATAATGGGATTCCTTATTTGACTATAATCGACCTTTCATCTCGGTACACTATTTGTAGACGGCTGCGCAATGAGTCTTCATCTGAAGTGTCGATGCAGTTGTCTCAAATTATAGCGGAGTTCGGTCCTCCTAGTTCGGTGTTATCCGATAACGGTACCGTGTTTAGAAGTAGAGATATCTATGAGCTATTCGATAATTGGGAGATTAAACATGTTTTTTCTAGTGCTTATCGCCCGCAAGGCAACGCAATTATAGAACGAGTCCACCGTACTGTTAAGAGATGTGCCAAGCGAGCGAACCGAGATATCGAAGAAGCAACGTTCTGGGTAAATAATAGTAGAGACGGTGAGCGGCAAAGCCCCTACGAGTTTAATGTTTGCAGCCACCTCTAAGAAGCCAGGAGTGACTACTGAGCGTAAACACATCCAGCGGGTAGGCCCTGAGCAGGTTGACTCGGAAGAAAGTTCAAAGTATGAGGATTTAGATAGAAATCCCTTCAGTATTGGCGACAGAGTTTACCTGAAGAGTGTTTCGGGGAGGTGCGATAGTACTTGGTCGGGTCCCCATCGGATAACTAGCATCTGTTCTAGCGTAAGTGTTATTCTGAATGAAGATGGCGTTGCACGCCACGTTTCACACCTAAGGCTAGTCCCTGGTGAGGAGTGTACGTTAGATACGTTTCCTACATACTCAAACAGTGATGAAAGCGGTTTAAGCGGTGAAGATGATGAGGATAATGAGGCCAGTATTTTACGTCGTAGCATTCGCGAGAGGAAGCCGCCGGATAGATTCGGTGACTTAGTGATGTGGTGTGCGTGTGAGGTCTGTCGACCTGGGGGGCGTGTGGGAGTTTGAGCTGTTGTGCGTTGCCGTTCCGTTCGCATATTGGAAGTCTGTGTGTGATTATCTAATCGCGACTTTCCCTCTTCCCGTGCTAACTGCATGTGACGTCACTATTGACCATTAGCTGTGAATAAAGCTGAAACTCATATCACATCAAGTATGACATAAACATGTTCTATTGAGAAGAGAGCACCTTCTTATTGACACGAATTGCTGTTTTTCCTTGCGTCAATACATATAGCATAATTCATTTATGCACGCGCTTGATGCTGAAAGAAGATTCGAAGGTCGACCAAACAGAACACAGCAATAAAGAAAATCAATCAACTGAATTGGTAAGTTACTCAAAAATCTTCTATGAAACTAATCTAAGTAGATTAATCTATCTTACGATAATTACTATCTCATTACAGTGTAAATGCATTTAATCATGTTGAAATTAGGCCTAATGCTATTTGTATGATATAATGATCAATGTAGACAAAAGTGCATTAATGTTAATACAAAACTAATGTAGACAATAATGTAATTTTAACAGACGGAAAATAGCTGCGCGTCTTGGTGGATTTGAACCACCGACCTCTGGCATTCTAGGCCAACGCTCTACCAACTGAGCTATCGACGAGCGACAGAACGACATAAGTCCTCAATTGAAGAACCCGCGTAGGAGAATCCGATAGCTTCATCCTCCAAGACAACATAGCATTAACCGTCAAGCCAAACTACTGAAGCAAGTTATCAGTAATTCAAAGCCAGCATTATACTTTGATTATAATACACGCATGCTCTCCTTCTATGGATACCTATTCTAATCTCATACACGCATTCTTACAATTGTATGTCTTCTTTTCAGAATTCCACCTTTCTCGATTGATTGAACGATACTTTAGCATGTTCTAACGCAACTGCTACGGAAAACTTTTCGAGACGAGAAAGTTCTTGTGAGCAAATGATTATGAAGGAAATTGACTTCTTCAAAGCTACAGGAGAGAAGGGAGAGATTCTGACTAAAGTAGAACAAGCCATGAAGACCATTCCTCCTACCTCGGTCGAATCGGAGCGAGCATTTTCCGCCGCGGGATACTTTGCCAGTAAGGTCAGATCACGCTTGAACAATGAAACTCTTAGCAAACTTTGTTTGCTTCGACATTTTTTTCATGGTGAAAAGAATGTTTGAGTGACCGCCGTGTGAATTTTCACACCTTTTTGTGAATTTATTTACAACATTCGTAGCCCGAAATTCGAGCATTTTGTTTTGATAGTTCAAACTTGTTGAAAAAAAATGATCATGGCCAGCATGACTTGTTTTCATATATTTGTCAGCAGGGGATGACTAATAGATACGATGGTTATGTCTACCGAATAATAAAGTTAATGATTACTGAGATAATTAATTAGGGTGATTGGCCTAATTTCGACATCGAGATCTCGAGATTGAGAGAATTTAATTTCGTAATCTCGAGATTGATGATTGATGTCGAGATTGGATTCCCTAGGGCCTAAGTCTCACTAACAACCATCAGCATTTACCGTAAATCAAAAGCTCTTTTAGTGTGGCTGTTGAAATCCGACTGTTTGCTAACATTTTCTGTGCTAAATCGAAGGACAGTTTCCCAACGTTAGGTTTGCAACTACTCTTCGGCGCAACTAGGTCAGGGTTGTTTCGGATATGACGCTATTGACGTCACGTTCTGACGCGCGCCAATCGCAATCGACATTTGCCTAGCACTATACCACTACATTTCATTGTGAACGACGAAGGACAAGTGAGAGACTACAAGATGGAGAACACCAAGAGAAAGAGAAGTAAAAGTGCGGATTTCTCGGAGGAGGAGATCAAGGTGATAGTTGAGCAGTTCATTGCTAATCATGAGCTGCTCAGCTCAAAGTTCAGCACCACTTTAACCAACGCGAAGAAAAGAAGGTCTACGTAGAGATAGCCACCAAAGTTAATGCCGTTGGAGGAATTGCCGTACGATCGAGGCAATTAAAGACAAGTGGCAGCAACTGAAGGTGAAGGTGAAGGCCAAATTTGCGAAGATCGACTCTCAAAAGCTGAGAAGTGCCAGGACAACTGGAGGAGGAGCCCCCGACGAGCAGACAAGTTCCGCGGGAACGTCAAGGGCAACTCCGGATGAAGACACTCCTTCAGAGTTGGAGATGATGTTGCTCAGCATCATACCACCGGAGCAACTTGATGGTAAGTCGCAAAAGCTTTCTCTGATGATTGACATACGAAACTAAAGGAATTGCACGAGTTGCACATTTTTAGGATGTAATGCTCAATGTGTGCTACAATGTGGCTAATATTTCTATATTTCAGGAATTCCTGGCGGTTTTTCCTCCAGTCAAGCTGGTGGAGAAAGTGAAGCAGCGGAAGAGGTTCGAGTCCCAGAGCAACGTCGGACGGAGAAGAAGGAAAGGAAAGAGGAGATGAAGAAGGAGGTGACATCGTCCGAGTGCTACCGGCAAATGCTAGCTATTGAAGAAAGAAAAGTGAAAATGTATGAAAAGATGATGACTGTCAAAACAAAATATCATGAAATGAAAATGAGAAAAATGAGTGATGAATGTACGTGTAAAAACTTTGGTGATGTAATGGAGGAGGCAGTACAATCCTTGTCAGACTGATTTCTTTGTACGTGTAATACAACTTTGTGGATAAATCAATATTTTCCTTATTAATTCTCGTGATGTGCATCATTAGGGATTTTCTAAATAGAGTAAGGTAACCCAAGATAAAGCAGAGGATCTTGATGAAGCAATTAAATCAGTGAAGGACAATCGATTGCCTATCAATCACACCCGGCGAGAGGTCGTTTTAGAGATACAAAAATGTGCAACCTAAAGTAATTGTACATTTGCGGGAGGGTGAGGTCCATTTATTGGTATATGAGTCCCATCTATGGCACCCAAAATCCCTGGAAAACCATTCGCAAGTTCGTGAAATTTTGTCTTTTAGTTTAATACTTCCGCGTCATCTGGCCATTTGATGAAATGATCAATTTTTGAGCAGATCGCGTTGGAGACATCATGAATACTGGCCTGCAGATGCCGCGGAAATGCCATGTAAATCTCCTACCACCCTCAAAAAACCTCCTTGTGCGTAATATCGTAGAGCGCAACTCAGCTGAAGAGAGGGTTCTAGTGAAAAGGAACTGTAAATAGAAAAAGTAACGCTGTAGGCATAATCAAATGCATGGTTTTACTTGCATACGTGTACATATTGAAAGTTTTATGAAAAAAATTCAACAATATCGTCAGAAATAGGTCTACTTGCTGTTTTAACAGCACTACTCATGTACACATGTGTGTGTACTCATGTTAGACTGTAGAAAAACTTCAATCAATCGGACTGATTCTTCAAACCCACAGTCCACAACACACTCACCGTCGCGTAGGCCTTTCAAGAATTGGACAGGCGATATCAAGAATTTCTCTGAAGCTTGTTTTGTCAAAGCGAAATCTTTCCAAAAATTCCGAGTCCGTATACATATCCAAAGGATTTAAACGATCCCTATGTAAGCGTACATGTCGGTATGAATCGAAATGGATATCTGCTTCTGCGCTCCACATTTCATGCAAATTGCACTATCTTTTGACAACTTTCCCGACGAACAGTGTCTTAAACATAGGTTCTCTCTATATTATAACAGTGACAGCATTTTGTCGTCATTGATTTTCTAAAAGTCCTTCGATATACAGCAAATGTTTGTGCTAACTATCTCTCCTGCTAAAGTCCGTCGATTTACAGACTTTGACCAGTCTCTCCTTCCGCGACATTGAATGGTCAATTCGTCAGCCAATCAGAGACTCCGCTTGTCTTCGCTAACGGAGAGCTAACTGTGCAAACCAAAAAATCTCTAAACAACCCTTTGTTTTACACACATCCACTAACTGTTACTGTTAGTGACTGAATTAGCCGCTGTTTGCTCTAACAATCCTTCGATTTATCGGGCCCTGGCTGGCTTGACGACATTCTGAAACCTCACATTCCTAAAAAATTCAATTTAAAAGATACTTTTCACTTTGTTGAGCTGATTAATAATTCTCACATCCCTGATCTTCAGCACTGTAAGCTCTTTGGCTATGATGTGACGAGCCTCTTTACTTCCATTCCGGTGAAAAAAAACGATAGAGCATGTATAATTATCCGTGATCGACTTTGAAGATTTTCCTGCAACGAAAAATGCTCTAAAGCATTTGCTAGAAATTGCTTGTTCTAACATATTGCTCTCCTTTAACAGCAAGTATTGCTATCAAATTGATGGCTCAAAATTAGCCCCTACTACAGGCACGTAGCTAGAGATTTTGTAATGGGGGGGGGGCATACACAATCCTCATCTCGTCAGTGAATTTTGCAGTGATTAGTAGGCCCCTACTAAGAAATTGCTGCTCTCAAATCTGGTCTCTGAAATTAGGCCTATTTCGAAAGACAAAATGACAGTGTTATCTAACTGAAGCTTACTATTTTTGCAATTTACAATTTTTCTTGGCGTCGACGTCATCTATTTTCAGATGTCCAAGCCACAATCATTGTTACACAATTTTTCTTTGCGGGTTAGTTGAAATGAATTGTGCCAATATGTGTACACTATGTTTTTTGAAAATCCTAGTAGGCCCATATGTCGCATTCCTAAAGAATGGACCTCGCACTATAGAAAAATTACATAGGACATTGAAAGATTTTGTAGATGACAAATGTGTGATTTTCACTTAGACCATAAGAAAATATCTTTTTCCAAATTTAGGAATGGAGTTGAATTTAGATGCATGATTCACAGCACATGATAATGGAATTTCAAGGAGAATAAAATATCACTGTATTTCCAAAACGCTACATTGCAAATCAAAAACGAATACTTTCAGTTACTCACTTTATATTCCTTTTTTTCATTTTGTTATGTAGATACAATCATAACAGTCTGCGGTTCTTCATCTTCTTAAACAGATTAAGAATATCGTCATAATTCAATTTTTTGGAAAGATCTTTTTCAAATGTCAATAAACACAGATTGCAAAGTCTTTCCGTAGACATTCGTCATCTCAAACGAGTTTTAATTCGCTTCACTGAAGAAAAATGCCTCTCAACGTTGCACGATGCATACACGTTGTTTTCCAATGCATACATTTGACTGTTGACTAACCGGTCTCCCATTATCAATTTTCATGCGATAGCGAATTGGGGGGGCAGGATTGCAAAATGGGGGGCGGTCGACCCCCCAAGCCCCCCCATGGCTGCGTGCCTGCCCTACTATGGTAGCCTTTGGCATGGATCTTGTTGAGAGTCGCTTTGATGATCTAGATATTCAACTGCCTGAGTTATACTGAAGGTACATGGACGACTGCTTTGCCATCTTCAAGACAGAGGTGGGTGGCAAGCGGTTCTTAGAAGCTCTGAATTCTATGGTTGATGAACTGCATTTCACAATGGAATGAAGTTCCAGTGGTACAATAAATTTTCTGGACACCACTGTGAGTATAAGTACTGGTGTCTTTGATATCTCGCATCATTTGAAAGATGAAAACACTGGAATCTATATTCCATCGAGTTCTTATTCGCCGATGTCGTACAAAATGGCAGCTATGAGATCTTTGTAATTTCGCGCATTTAAAATTTGCTCCAACCGTTGTAATTACCAAAAAGCGGTTGATAAGATAATTGATATTTTTAAAAATAATGCTACGATGAACGCACAATTTTACGAGTGAAGAAGAATATGGAAAAGAGAGCAAGCAGAGCATGAGAAGAAAAAGCTGAAAATGAAAGGATTGAGTATTAATCTGTTCCTTACATTGAGTCCACTAATGAAATGTTGATGCGTCGTATTCATGATATTAACGAAAAGTTGTTTTCAGAACCAACAAAATCCAAAATCATTTCAATTACAAAGATCCGATTGCGAACGCAGTTAAATCAAATGTTGTGTATCTCTACACTTGTGATCGCTGTTCTATGCGATACGTTGGCGCCACTAGACGTCATTTTGCTTCTCGCATTTCGGAACATTTAAAAGGATACCCATGTCAAACTGAAATTTCTATGCATCAGCATAGTCCTAAAGCTGAAAACTTCTCTATCATTGGAATATCAAGATATCCACTGATATTGGAATCTATTATACTGAAAGAAAAATCGGATTGGCTATCTAACGAAAGGAACAGATCAGTACCCTTGTACTTGAACTTGTCACCCTGACTCTCTTTCTCCGCAGTTTTTGATTTGAAAGCTTTTACTTTGAACTGTATTTGTATCACGCCATGAATTCTGTATATAAACCCCTGATTTTACCTTTACTTGTGTTTGCCGCTGAAGATGAAATGATTTTACATTCCGAAACATGTTCGGTTGAGAGAAAACTTGGTTTTTCCTTAAGAAAATATATTTATATATAGACATTTCCACCATTCACCAGCTGTTGCAACTTAGTCCTACTACCGTAAACAAAGCAAAAAGTGGGATTTCTATGCTACCAAGTCATATCATAAGCCGCGATCAGGTCGATATATCGGCGAAACTTTTGAAAAGTAATTAAAAACATTAATTTCAGCAACAAATTAATGTGTTACATTAAAATACCGACAATTTGGAAGTACTGCAAAGGTCAAATTAATACTTTATTTAATGATTGATGATAAATAATAAATAATTTCGCTAGTTGCATTGTGCTCATCATTTTGTTACTGATAGTTGATTAGTATGAAACTATTCAAGAACAATGACAACATTGCAGTTTTTTCATGATTCATTTATCTTAAGTGCGATACTTGAAATCTCTAATCTGCAGTTCAATGTCTCAGTTTCGTGACCTCAGTCATGCTACCTCAAAATAAATATAACTGTGCAAAGTACACAACACCATAACGACAGATTTAGCAGTAACAGCGTGCCAACTTGCGACTCCGTACTCCAAAAATTCATACATTAATAATTTGACCGAAGGGAACTTCTTCTGCAACGTTAAAAGTAAAGCGTCAAGATTTTATGGCTCCCAAATTTTCGCGCTCAGCTTTGTCAAGTGAAGCACACTTCCAGAGACACTGCTAGATAGTAAGTTGTTTGTGACTGACAAATGACAATGTTATAGCTGTTAGTTCCGGTTTTATGCTAAAACGTCATGATTTTGTCACATCTGCTATGGTCGCAATTTTGACTTATTTTCTTCTAATTTTGTTGCAATCGATTTCGACGAATCCGATTAAGCCGCAACCGATTTCAGAGCATCCAACCTCACAGCGGCCCTTTTGTTATGAAGATATGGTCTTTCTTCTTTAATCCGCAAGCCCACGATGTCTGATTTGCATGCAAGTTCCCGAGAGTGATGAGATGATTTTCACCACCTAATCAAAAAACTAGAAGCAGCCATTTCAAACCATCAAAATGAATCCAAATAACATTTTGAAACATTCAAACCCACATTAGGAATTTCAGTGATCAATGTCATGGAATAGCCGAAGCATATGTAGATAGAGTGTCGACTCAAAAAGTGTCTGTATATACAGTGAAAATTTTCATATGTAAAGATTCAGTTTTTTACGGAGACTACGTTCCTGTGGTCCAAAAACTTATTTGAGCAGTTTTTAAAAAGCTAAGTTTTGCAAATATATATACCTACTATCGACATGAAGCCCTTTGCAAGTAGTATGAAGCAAATTGGATAGATATCATAAGCAATAAATAATAATAATAAGCATCTAAATTAAGCTGATAATCTAGGAAATTTCATGAACCACATTATAATGCAAGTCCTTGCAGGTCTTCAAGGAATAGTTGAGATCTCATTGTGCTTCTTAGCTGAGATGTCATGCTTTTAATTCAATTTTCAGCGGCATGATTTTATGATTCACAAGGTGTCATTTCTTGAATCGGACCCACTAACATCTTTTAAAGTTAATTCTGATAAGCTTCCTTGATGCTTCGCTCTTTCAGTGGCAGTTTGTGATATGATCACGCTTAAGAAAGTAATCTTATTATAATAAAGCTGAGCTTTTAGCAATGGTAACCCATCGAATTGCTAATTTGACAAGCGATGACTCTCCAAACTGACATGAAATGGAGGATTTGTGGAATGCTATTCTTTATTCTGTATTGCTATCATGATCAGTCAAATTCGTGTACATTTCTGCAAAGGTGCAAAACTTTGCATATCTCACAGGTGGTACCTTGGTATCGACTCATGTTCATTTAATGAAATCGAAACTGTATGCACATTGGAGATTTAATAAATGCTGAGTTCCTACTCTATGATCAATAGTCATGTCATAACCTGATAATAATGTCTACAAGCAACTTGCGGTGGATCGCCTACTCTCCAGTCCAATCAAGTCCGAGATTTGGGAAAGGGCAAATCTCCTACATAATTTGCAATGATTGACCTACAACGGTTTTGCAGAAAACATGCGGAGCAAATTCTACATCACCGTTTGTCAAATCGACGCATAAGCTTAACTGCAACAGTTACAATAATTGACGATTTTGGAAGGCAATTGTGGAAAGACTACACGATGAACTTTTTTGATAATCCATCAGTTTATCTATGATACAGTTATTTACTCATCTGTGAAATTTCTAGCTATTCGGATTTTGTCTTCCGATTGTTTGCATAAGTCAAAATTTGAATTCAAATTTGTCATAAAATGCATACTTTTGCATTCCATGGTAGATATCTTTAAAACTGATCGATAGAATTGCATAAGACAAGTGCATCCTCTCAAACGAGGCTCTAGTGATGTATTGACGTCGGAAAGTTTTCATTCGGATTTTTCCTTAAGGTAATAAACTCGCAATATTTACAATATACTACTTATGAGCAGTTTTAAAAGTAAAATCAAATTTCCCAGATAACGATTCGATGATTATTTTTGAAATTTATGCTACTTTCCACGAATGGTGCGTTTTATCGATACTGCATTTGAAATTGATGTGTAGTAAATACAAACTATATAAATAGTATGAAATGTGCCATTTTGCTATTTTTTTCGTAAACTGCTCGATGGATTTTTTTTGCTTTTCACATAGCCTCCTCTGACTATAGGGAAGTTACATGCAAAGCGGAAACGCATCTGGATTTTTTTTCATTTAATTGAAAATTATTCTCATGTGTAACAGCTAAGGTTTTCAACGTGCGGTGCACATCATGTGGGCACTTGCGAAGGTGTTCGACTAGCAGCTGATAACACTGGCCCAACTACCTATGACGTGCTGTGCACATCATCGCTGTATTATGCTCTAATTGTTCGCTCTGCATCAGGGGAGTTGCCGTTATGAGCGAGTGACGTGCACTGCACGTCATGGGTAGTTGGAGCAGTGTCGCAGATGGCTCAAGAGGTTAGATAACCGGGATCCCGGAATTCGTTAACATCTGCTTCAAGGCAGTTGGACTGTATGAAGATGGAGTAACAAGGAAGCATCAATAAAGATAAACGTAATTCATTGTTGCAAATTGCAATATATTGTTACTTATGCAATATAATTGCAATATATTGTTTTTCCTTTTTCGTTATCAATATTGGACCTAAACTATCAAGAATGCATGAAACACCACAGTCGTATAATTGCATGTAAATGTGTATTACTTATTCATACATTCTCATCATATATACCAGAATTAGTTTCGTGCGTATCTTTGTGCAGTATGGGAAAAATTATCTGCCTTCATTGATATCAAAAAATAAAACTATGTTCAGGCAGTCGAGAGAAATAAAGATAGGGCGTTACACTTACAAGCGTAGGCAATACTTAACATTTAGTCAATTTTTGAAGCAATTATTTCACGATATCGGGATTTTATCAGACATTGCAAAAGTCGCGGGACTTGCATTTCGCTTTGAAATTACATACCAGGTTGCGACAACGCATAATGCGTGTACGATAACCAGATCTACTTATTGTTATACTTTATGCCTACATGTGAAAAGAAAACTTATTATTGAGTCATGGGCATTTAGGCACATGTCTATCTGATATCATGAGTTATTGCACAGTGCATCGTTCAAAATACTAGTCTAAGAATTCAAAATAGCGCCTAGTATTGTTCAGCAGCGTAACAACGTATCAGTAAATGCTACAAGCTTGCTAATCCCGGGATCAGAAAAAGCCGGGATTTTGAAAACCCTACTAACAGCGTTTATGTGTTCGCTCTTCACGCTGGGGACAGAGAATCAACAGTTAAGATTGGATGCTTTCAGAAGCCAATGACAGAGAGATGTCATATAGTAGCCAATACTGACATACTTATTTTGTGAGCAAGCCATTGGATTAGCGATACTGTAAAACATTTGTGAGCACAGTGGTTCTGTGAGATTGGCCCACGGAGATAAATTACTTCGTCTGCGCTGTTTGGTCTAGAGATGACATTGTTCAATACTGATTGAACTTAGAACTAGTCCCGAGGGGCAAGAAGATCCATTTTCCATTGAAAGAAATGCAAATTTGAAGACTGAATTCCGACCACATTGAATGGTCACAGTCAGTAAATTTGGATCGTGAAGAGTCGAACGATGTGAATAATATTTGCATTTGACGAATTCATCACGGAGAAAGATTGAGTCAAATATACGTACTGCTCACTTGGCAGATGTTCAGTCTTAGATGTGACAACGACACCTCGTGTGTTTCTTCATATGACTTTCCTCACACAGTGCGCGCGCCTGGTTAATCACGTAAGCCAAAGGGAGACATATCTCTCCACCTCTCCCGTCTATTGCACACAATGGCTGAAATAGAAACGCGACAGCCGAATTCATCTCTGTGGGTTGCTTGTAGACTTCAACATCATGATCTATGAAATTATAAAATACTAATAGCAATGTGATTTTAATAGTGCAACATGCATGAGAGTGCTGATCGCCAAGGATATGTGCAAGTTAACAGCGACCAGCGTCCATGTTAGCTATAGTAAGTAAACATTTAGTTGGCTTCAGATTCATGAAAATCTCTTCAATGTCACAGTCGCCGGTTCTAACCAACCCATGACTTGAAGATAAATGCTACCGCCATTTCTGCCTTTCTCGGCTTTAAGATTAACCAAACGCGTTTTCCTGCCATACGTACAAATTCCTGATGGTGTATTGAGCAAAACTGCTTGTATGACCAATATCAAAGTGACAGTGAATTTCAGCGACTTTCATTTTATCTTGTTGATAATATTCATCAAGCAAAGTTACATTTCATTGTTACTTACTTCCGAGTCTTGTAGCTTTATGAGATTTTGATTTATCCTGGGCGAACAAGAAAAAGTGCTATCGTACAGAGGATCGCACGTCCGGTTGTACGATAACTGTTTTGTCGTAGGAGTTTGCTTCCATATTTTCCCCAAAGAAGCGCTATGCTCTTACATAACGCGTCGAGTTTAAGTTGCGATCCATTTTAAAGTTGCAGCGGTCCATTGGAGTAAAAAGGGAAACTTTCTTTGATAATGCGGCGGTCCATCAATCCATCAATCAGTGTCATCAGCACATTCCTATCTACTTGACTTTAAATGTATTATTTCAGAATGCATCGATGTTTAGTTGGTTGAATGCATCTAGGAGTGGTTGGTCACATTGCAAAATAATAAGTGGATGTCATTATGACTCAGACCCAAGGAGGCACACTGTTAAAAAGGCATGTTTTATTTCCATGTTTGAATAATGAATATCTAACTACCATATTTTGCATTAACTCTTCTGCAAATCCATGAGATAAATTGTTGTCGATGTGACGATAATAGATTGTCCGATAATATGAACAAAAGCCATTGTCCAATACTGCTAGGGAAAATGCTATTAAATCTATTGGTTATAAATCCATTGACAAAAAATATCGAGAGCACATAAATAAAGTATAGGATTACAGTATATTAAGCACAGAGAAAGAAATTTCAATACGTACATCAAGATCAATTAGTAAAAAAAACATGCAGATATTCATAAAGCTCAGTATCCTAAACATACACGGATCTAAAACCATGAAGAGATTCTTATAAAAAATAAATTCAATACAAATAGCGAATATAATTATACTACACAGTATATAATTATATATATAATTACATATATATATTATTATACATAGTATTAAATATATTTTACTTGTACCATATAATTATATTTATATAGCGAACAATAATTATACTCATCCGAATAAGAGCATACTTGTATCAGTAAGATCTATGGATGCATCGAAAAGTATACTAAATTGGTGTCAAAAATATTCACAAAATAGAAACATTATACATGTTTAATGTCAATAAAAAATACGCGCAGGAATAAATCTAAAACTACGCAAAAATCTCAGAAAATATTTACCATAATAAATTGAATCTAAAATAATCAGAAACATAGAAATACAGGTATAGAAGACTTGACTGTTCACTCAAGCTATATTGTGATCATTTTGGAAATTAATGTGAAGCAAATCATGCTAGATCAACGCTTAGGTCAAAAGAAGCATCGCGAAAGTTGCTGATCTGAAAACAATCCTTGATGTCGTGGGAATCCAAATTTCGACTTGATGTCAGTTCCTCTTTTATATTAGACGTAGTTCGACTAATTCGACTTGTCGGGTTATCACTCACAACGTAAGAAAAGTCCAAATGCTTACTAATTTGTCTTTGCTGCGTGGACGAAGTTCTTTTGTACACTCGTATGGCGTCTGATCTGTGACCAGTACGCTCGCGAATCAATTGTTCATCAACGTTTCTCTGATATAGAGTTGTGGCACAAGTCATTTTTCCAGAATGTCCGGTGATGACTTTTGATGAAATTTTTGTTTTTTTTGCAGAGTTTGGTAAAAGTTGAGAGATACTATGAACTCCCACCAAATTGAAGCTTCACCAAATCTTGGACGACCACATAGAGGCATCAACTGTCCTCGATAAAAATCACCTTCAGTGTTCCCACACGCACAAAGACGCTCAAAATATAATTTCAACAGTTTATATGTAGCTACTTGGGACTCAGTATAGTAGTGTCTGATGCTCTTCTCGACTACTTTTCGATGACGGAGACCTCGTCTATTTGTCTTGTCAGTTTTCCCGATAAACTGAACGAAGCGACCTTCGTCGTCCTCTCCAAAATCTAAACTGTTCTAAGGTCAGAGCTCTATGCTCATCTCTTGACCCTAGTCCAATAACTTTGTAGTTGTAAAAATATTCTGCTGACAGTAGTCCTTCGCTGGAGTTCAGCGAAAATGCGCCTGAGGACCACAATAACTCCTCGTCGTCACTTGTAATTGGATCAGCCTGGCGCATCTGGAGGTGGACTCCCTTCTCTGTTAGTTTCCTGCATCCGAGATCGATACAGCGACGCAGGAAAAAGAAGTTTGAATCATCTTTGAAAAAGTTAAGGTCGAGCCGCATACATTCGTCTCGAAAATATCGGATGATGCCACACATAATCCTGTGAATACTATTCGCGGGATACACTTTTCCCTCTTTCCGTCGGATCTCATACACGAAGTGGGATAGAGTATTCTCGAAGACGTCGCAGCTAACACCAGTCAGGTCGTCTATCGATGGACAGGGCTTTTCTGGGAAGGTCTCATTCCTTTTCGATAACCATTCCTCGTAAACATGCACGGTGTAGTTGGTGGCTCGTTTCGTATTAGCTGTCGTAGCTTTTGCAAGGCTGTCTTGAATATATATCATCCTATATTTGGCCATCATATTATATTTGGCCATCATATAAAGCAGTGAATGTTATCAGTAAGCGAGCGATTCTTCTAACGTTTCAAATTTAGGATTGACAATGAAAGTTCAACAGACATTGACAGTTTGAAGTTGTTATCGACACTTCATGTATCTCAAAGGTCAACATCTGCATTTGCATTTAAAGGAACGAGTGCTTCTTCCAGTAGTTCGCTGGTTCTCATTGATCTACTGTTGGATTTTGACTCGATCAATTTCCATGGACTGAAAATCAACTTCGTTCTCAATTTATTACAATGAAAAACGAACAATCACCCGATATCGATCGAGGATGGGCAATCGTCATAGTTATATGTGGAATTCTAACCATGGTAATGTCATTTGTAAGCTTTCAAACTCACACGTATTACACTTTCTGTTGATCCTACATCGTTCGAATGTTTATGTGTCCGTCTCGTCAGTGGTCCTTCTGTATGCATAGTGCTACTTTGCTACAGAACAGGCCCAATCAATACTACTTTCTATGATGAGCTCTCCGACGTCCTCGAGCAACTGACAACACTGTCGGACACTGTGTTGATATCTGGTGACCTGAATATCCATCTTGAACGTCTCTCCGATTCAAATACCATCAAATTATTTGATCTCATGTCCTGCTTTGGATTTACAAGCAAGGTCGATACACCAACACATGCTGCTGGTGGTACGCTGGACGTTTTGTTTTCTTCTGTCCCAAATTTTCCTAGTTCGGTGGTAGTTTCGGATCCAGGTCTATCTGACCATTCACTGCTACGCTGGACCTGCTCTTTTCATCGACCTCCTATCATTTACAAGGATTTAACATTTCGTCCATGGAGCAAATTGAATGTGTCCGAACTTCGTGACAGCCTACTTTCTTCGCCTCTATGTGATGCTTCATCTTGGTCTGATGACCCAAATGAACTCGTAGCTCTATTTGAACAGATCTTCAACACAACACTCGACTCTCTTATCCCAGAGAAAACGTCCCGACGCCGTGTACGACCCTCTAATCCATGGTTTGACTCTGATTGTCGGGAGGCAAAGAAGTGTATTCGCTATCTTGAGCGACAAGTTAAACGTACATCTGCTTCGACTCCTGATCCAAATCTATCTTATATTCTCTGGAAAGAAGGGCTTCGTATATATCGCGCACTGCTACGTATTAAAAAATCTCTATATTGGCAAGATAAACTGTCATCAGACATTCACAATCCCAAGTCTCTTTGGCAATCCCTTGACTGCCTCATGGCTCGAAGTCACACCCCTCCTTTCCCATCGTTGACTGCCAGTGATTTTCATGACTATTTCAATAACAAATTATCTGCTATTCGTGATTCTATCCCATTACCTCCTTCTAGTGACGCTGACTTATCCGATGCTGCTCCATCTGATTTCCATCAGTTTCTACCAGTGTCTCCTGGTACTATGATTTCTTTTCTGCAGAAACTTCCTAACAAGAGTTCCTCTCGTGATCCTATCAAAACCAACTTCCTCAAAGAATGCGCTGATCTTATCGCTCCTTTCCTGGCTCAGCTGTTTAATATTTCTCTTTCTGTCGGAGTCTTCCCTGATCATTGGAAGAAAGCAATCGTGACACCTGTGCAGAAGAAATTAACAACTGATCCACATTCTACCAGCTCCTATCGTCCTGTTTCAAATTTACCTGTGTTGTTCTAAACTACTGGGAAAGGATAGTCACGTCTCAATTACGTTTGTACTTGGAGTCCAACAGTCTCCTGCCTCCAAATCAATCGGCGTACCGGTCAGGCTATTCCACGGAAAGTGCCATTCTGAAACTCACTTCAGATATTTTCAACGAAATGGATGATGGAAACATCTCTGCTGTGGCAAGTTTGGACTTGACATCGGCATTCGACACTGTGAGCCATTCAATCTTGTTACGTCGCCTCTCTTACTCATTTGGAGTGTCTGGAAATGCTCTGCAGTGGTTCACATCATTCCTGTCTGACCGTCAGCAATGCGTGTTTTTTCGTGATGAATACTCCTCTTACAGCCCAGTTATTTCTGGTGTCCCTCAGGGATCTGTTATTGGTCCTATTCTTTTCATCATGTATGTGTCTGACTTGTTAAGTGTCTCTAATAACCATCGCCTGTCTATACTTATGTATGCAGATGACATTTTATTGTATGACTCTGATACACCAGCTCGTACTGTCGACCTATCTTCTCGTGTTTCTGCTTGTATTTCTGATATAGATGAATGGCTTTCATCAAACAGTCTATGCCTCAACTCACTGAAGTCTAAGGTTATGTGGTGTAGCAGTGTGAGAAGAAGCATCAACTACGAGTTGCCCGATTGTGGTAGGAGATCAGGCTATCACTCCCAAACCAGTTATCAGCTGTCTCGGGGTGATGCTTGACCAAACACCTTCTAATGAAAAGGCATGTTGCAAAAGTCAGCTCCACCTGTTTCTCTATTCTGAGGCAAATAAGATCAATTAGACCTTTCTTGTCCCGGCATGCCTCACGAACTCTGGCTGAGACCCTTGTGATCAGTAGACTCAACTATTGTATTTCATCCCTGTATGGTCTTTCGATGTCGTCAATCAGACAATTACAGAGGGTTCAAAATGCAGCTGTACGTATTATTTACCGACTCAAACGATTCGAACATATTACCCCTTATGTGCGAGAACTGAAATGGCTTCCTGTAAAAGCTCGCATTATTTTTCGAATTTCTTGTATTGTCCACAAGTCTTTATATGATGTTTCTCCCCGCTATATTACCGATCTCTTAACCAAGACTTCTGAAGTCCCCAACCGTTCCCATCTTCGTTCTTCACAATCCTCTACTCTACTTATCCCAGCTGTTCGCCGTCCTACTCTTGGTGGAAGGTCGTTCTCCTCTTCATCCTCTAGAATCTGGAACTCTCTTCCTTCCTCACTCACATCCATCTCTTCCTTACGTTTTTTCAAACCTGCTTTACACAATTATTTGTATACTACTTATGTAGAATGCTAACTGTATCCTTCTATTTTTGTAATTTTTGCCTCTACTCTTGATGTATGTACAGTGGCCTTGAAATCTTTTTATGATGTAACGCCACTATAATATTGTTCATGGAAATAAATAAATAAATAAATTTGGCTTACCATTTAGTAGTTCAGTAATCTACGCCATCTTTTTGGATGAGTTCGAAGAGTCTCCAGTCACAACAGCATGGGCTGTTAACCTCAACTTATTATGCTCTATGGGAGCTGGTGTTCTTGCAAACTGTGTGATATGTATCATAGGTCAGCGTTCTACAATCATCATCGGCTGTTTGATAGCCACAGCAGGTCTACTCATGTCATCGTTTATGAGAAATATCTATGCTATCTTAGTTTCCTACGGAATTGTGACTGGTATTGGTTTTTCGTTCTGTTATCTGTCGACACTCTCCATGATACCTACTTACTTCAAGAAGTATCGAATATTGGCTAACACTTTCGCAAGTCTTGGATACGGATTGGGAAAATTTATCATTCCGCCACTGATCAGCTTCCTCATCAATGAATACACTTGGAGAGGTGCCTTTATCGTCCTTGGAGCTCTCAATCTCAACATGCTTGTTGTTGCGGCAGCTGTTATGAATCCTCGGCAGATTGTTGACGCATCCGATAAAGTTGAGAAACAAACAATGGTCTACACGCTGGCAGAAAGTCAAAGATACATTCAATGTGTTTCTATCCGGTTTCGGGATTTTAAGAATGCCTCTGTGGTCACTTTTCTGTATAGGAAAAATGCTGATTTCAATAGGGATTGGTGGTTTTCAAACGCACTTATACAATTATGGACGTCTTTACATTTTCGATATCACTCGACCCAGCTGAAGTTTTTGCCCTCATTAGTCGGATTTGGAAGCATCGTTGGTAGACTATTGGCAGGTGTAATCGCGCAGCTGACCGGAGCTCATGTTGTTTTGGTATGCTGTTTATGATCTGCACCTCTTTGGTGACTTTGGGAAACATTGGAGTTACACTTGTGAACAGCTACATTGGCATTGCAGTTTATAGCTTATTATTTGGATTATCATTTGCCGCAAATGCCATTGTCTATGAAGTAGTTATTCACATAGTCGGTCTAAACAACTTTCGATCAGGTTTCAGTTTTCTTATGTTCACCTCCGGTGTGGGCTTGCTTTGTTATAGGAGGTCCTGTTGCAGCTTGGCTTTATGAAATGGATCCAACGTACAAATGGGCATTCAGAGCACTTGGTATTATTGCTGCAGCTGGACTGCTTATGATATCGCCGTCTTGGATAACGATTACAGCTGTGCGAGTTCGACAAAGATTAGCACGAGACAAAACAGAAGAGAAGTGATTATTCCTCGCATGAAAGTAGCCTACAGGGTTTCAGTGCTAAAGGTTCAATTTTTGTTGCTAAAATACGAGTAATGTCAATTTGCTGTTGTTTTGAGTATGGTCCTAGTCCACCTACTCTCCATCGACTTGAGAAGTTCTATCTCATACATTTTTATAAAGAAGTAGAAATTCGACCTTCGATACCGTAAACTGGGGTAATTTGGAACGGGTTTTCAGATATTTAATTATTTTTCGCAGCAACTAAAGCTTATTTTTATTTCTCGCTCTACAGGAACCGCAAACTTATCTTTTTTGATTAAAATGCATTTTCAAAATATAAATAATATGAATATTTGATCAATAAAATCACCTAGACCAAAGACTAATGATTTTCAAAACAATTGGGGTGATTCGGAACATTGATTTATTTTCGATTTAAAATAAACTTCATGTACTCAAACATGAAAACGATACTCACAAACGATACTCACATGAAAATGAAACTCACACTTCATACAGATATAGTATGGGTCTTGACTACTATTGTTGCATGAACCACAGTACCAGTGATGGCATGCAATACAGCGAATCCAATCAGGACCCTGGTACTGACTGAACCGAGAATTGCATCCATTGCATAGGTTATCTTCCTCATCGGATGATGGTACATCTCTCTCTCTCCTTGGTAAGTTGGGACGCTGCTGCAGACGTAGATGGTCGATCTGAATACTGAATTGCTCGACCTGGAACGACCTTTGCTCCTCGACCAGACTTTCGATTACCGGCACCAGCTTTTCTGTTCTCCTGCAGAATGCCAATAAGAACAGAATCTAATTTTCGGCCTATTTCATTTGAGGCTTTCATTCCAGGTAAACGATTGATGGGATCATCCGGATTTCGAGGAACAAGACCACATGCTCGAAAACCAGATCTCAGATTGTCACCACCATGAATTTTAACCTTTTGCCGAAGCTGACTTAACAAGACTGGAAAGACAGTCTTTTGTATTACACCTTTCTGTCTTGTTTCTTTTCGATAATTGTCCAAGATCTCTCTCCATAACATTTTGAATGATCTGAAAACAGCCACATCAAGTGGCTGCATCAGATGTGTTGAATTTGGAGGAAGGGTGGCGAAATAAATATTGTTCTCTCTGGCTAGTTGAATCACTTCAGGGCAGAAGTGACTGCCCAGATTGTCGCCGAGCAAGAGTTTTGGACTATTCGTGGTGCTTACGCTCGGGAGAAAGTTTTTTTATGAACCACATCAGGAAAGTGTCCATTTCAAACCATCCGGACCGGGTTGAAGAATATTGCGCACCATCATATTAGCACGTGATCGTTTAATATTTCCAGCAACTCGACCCACCATGTCATTCCGTTGCATGATTCCGCGAATCAAGTCATATCCAGGATAATTGTCATTGAAATAAGACACCGATCTCCCTATCGAGTCAAGATATCTTTTGATGAGGATTTGCACATCAGTCACACTAAATCCAACACCCCAGTCAGCCATTTGTTGTAGAGTGTCAGCAATAACAGCTTCTTCTTCACTCGAGAAAGTTTTAGGACGTCCAACAGAACCAGTCCCATTCACATGACGCAAAGAGTTGTTTTAGATACGCCGTAAACTTGTGCTGCTTTATGAACAGACATGCCTTGCGTAACGGCTTCTATAGCCTGGTTCATGAGTTGCGTACCGGCATGGGAAACGACGGTCTTTCTCTGATACGTTCTAGGCATTGTTAACTACCAAGAGAGTCACAGAAGTTTATTAAGTCACACAGTGTCTGAAGAATGAGTGCGTTACCTATGATGAAAGCTTGTCTACTACATGTACGTTCAAATCGAATTGCATTGGATTGATACGATAGCTACGGGTCACAGGTGTATTGACTTTAAATTTTCAAATTTGAGTTAGTTCTCTCGCGATCGCATTAATTCGCTATGCATAGATATCTTAATAACAACAATTGAGAGAGTATCATAGCCATCACAGCATCCTGAAATACATGAAAGTTGACTTAATTAGCAAAATCTGCAGAAACATATTAACGTTCCGAATTACCACAGTTTACGGTACGCTAGATATTCGCAATCAATGTAATTTCAATTCATCGCATCTTGATTCGTCTTCCATGTCGTCCAAAGCCTGGGGAGAGAAATATCTGGATATTCAACTCTTTAAGCGCCGAATTTTTTTTGAAAAGTCAACTGTAATGCAATGTCAAGTTATGTCGCAGAAAGCTTGAGTTATTCTTAAATATCAAAATCGACATCTTTTGAGTACCAAATAATCTTTATTTTTCTGATGTATGACGTCACACTATTTCATTGTCACATGTCTAAATGAGACAATTTGAAGTCCAAGCGAGTGAGGTATCCAGAGTTTTCATTACTATTTTGGACCGCATATATCCAGGGCCCGATAAATGTAAATCAATATCCTCGTCTTCAGAAAAGGATTCAGTTCCAGAGTCTTGAATAATCAATTCTGTGCAGGGTCTCTCAGCATCACAACGGCGTTCAGGAACGAATATGACATGTCCGTACTCACAAAGCAGTCGTTGATGAAAATCTCGTCTCTGATTGGCTTATCAGATTGCCCAAAGTAGCCTACGCAGTCGTCATGTGATACAATAATCGGTTTACAAGACTAGAGAGACATCCAATGTATATACATGTAAATACATCGGTTTTGTTAAGTAGACATGACTGAGTACGAAGAGTGAGAGCGCATCAATTGCTTGTCGCAATAATGGGACCATGGCGCCTAAAGGGTTAAGGACAAACAAATGAATCTAAGTCAAAATGGTATCTGCATGGTGAACACTACCTTAATTAATGGTAATTGGGGTTGGAGCTTTTCGGTCCCTTAAAGATCTTCGAAACTACACATATAAGCTTACAATTCAATGAGATCAGAATGCAGCATGACACTCTTCTACGCTATGTCATTTGTGCCATTATATGTAAAATATCTCTACCCACTTCAATGTTGCATTATCGGAATCATCAACTCCTATTTCAAACAACCCTAAAACCTTCTCACCACCTTCCCGCTACAACCAACCAAACCATGTCCACATACACCCTAGCTCACCCCACTCTGCTTCCAAATTACTCAACCAACACCACATTACCCATCAAACTATACAACACCCAATTAACAACCTCCTTCTTCACCCCCCAAACCTTCTCAAAATATACTCCCTCCCCCTACCTCACCCACACCCATATTCACCACCACTCATAATATACTCATCTAATCACATTCATCTCACACTTATTCATCCCACAAACAAACACCTACAAACTAATTCCCACACCTATTCTATCAAGTCTTACATTACCCAAATCCCTTCTTAACCATATTTATCTCCATAACCTCCCATAACTATACTACTCAATATACCATCCATAATAACAACACACACTTCAAATTAATTGTATAACCACCTATCATTAACTCATCAATATTACACTAATTCTTAAACCTTCAACCCATAACACCACATAATACTCACCCACCTTAAACTCCAACATTTTACATCCATCATACCAATCACTCCTACCCCCCCCCCCCCCCCCCCCCCCCCCCCCCCCACACACAACACAACCCCTCTCTCTCTCTCACGCAACCCCCCCCCCCCCCCCCCCCCCCCCCACCCATCCTCCAACCACCCCCACCACCACCACAACCACCCATCAATCACCCACTACTATCAATCATCTAATTCAAGGCCCACTATGACCATTCCGCATCCCTTACCTACCCATAAACATGCACGAAAATGTCTTTTACTAGATAAACCACACAATCGCTCAGCTCTAATTATCTATGTATACAACTTAACCCACACATCCAAGTATTAGTGTATCGTCAATAATCATAATTAATACAACACACATTACATAAAAATATCCTACCATCTACAAGAAAATATCACTTTTTAACATGAAGTTTGTCATTTTAAGTTGAATTCTTTATTATAAATAGCACTTTCAAATTCAAATATGAACTTTTTAAAGAGGAGCAAGTTTCATGACTTTCCTGTAAATTTAATTAACATTCGTTAATTCATTGAGAAGCATGTCGGCGCAATGACTGTTCAGGCAATCTCTTTTGAACAGATGACACATTCTCCATGACCTCCTTCTAATCGAAGGAGAAAGTGGAATGCTGTACATACCATAGAGCAGGGATATATAGGTAGAGTGTCGACTCAAAAAAGGATCTGTATACAGTGAAAATTTTTATATGAAAGGATTCAGTTTTTTGCGGAGATTACGTTCCTGTGGTCCAAAAAATTATTTGAGCAGTTTCAAAAATGTCAAAATTTTGCCAATTAATTTACCACCGATATGGCTCTCCTAAATAAGTAGTATGAAACAAGTTGGACATCAAAAGGAATGAACATTTGCCAATAAGCATCCTAACTAAGCGGAAATCAAGCTGATTATCAAGGGAATTTCAAGAACTGTAATATAATGAAAATCTTCATGAAAAAGTCGCGATATTATTCGTGCTTTCTTGGCTGAAATTTCAAGTTTTTAATTCGATTTTCACCAGCATGATTTCATGAAAAATAAAATTAATATTTTATTTCTTGAATCTGAATAGATGATGTGGACCCATTTACATCTTTCAAAGTTAATTGAAATCACTGTCTCTAATTATGTGATTTTGCTCTGCCAGTGCCAGGTTGCCTATCACGCTTAAGAAAATACTCTTGAGGTTGAGGATGAAAGTTTTGGAACCCATCGAATTTCTCATTCAACAAACATTAAATCTCCAAAGCTGTCATGAGAATCTGTGAAATACCATCATTCCTTCTGCACTACAATCATGATCACTCAATTCCGTTGTAATTTCTTCAAAACTGCAAAAATTTTCATATCTCACATTTGGTGACAATACCACGTGTATCTCCCTTGAGTTCATTTTATAAAATCGAAAGTGCATCCACATTGAGGATTTAATAAATGCGGAGTTACCACTCTACCTAATTTACTTACTCTATAGTACATACATTAGCCTACTGGCTCTGCTCAAAGAATCATGACTCTATCTACTATGCTACTTTTTTGATTTAGTCTGCGTGATGTTCATGATATATCAACATTCATTATGTTTGTGCACCTCCGCGATTCCTATGGGCGGTGTCAGAATTGAAATTTGTTTTCCATTCCAAATATACACTAATTCATCCATTCATCCTTAAGTTGTAGAGGGTAATGATCACCGGAGATATTAGTAGAAATACCAGTGGTAATGATCAGTGGTAATAATTGCTGAAATAATAAATACCGGTAATTTTGCATCATTAATTCAGTCTTATCATTATTGATGATTGCCTCCAATAGAAATTCATTGATCGGCAAGATGGAGCTGCGCCTCATTACAGTTTGACAGCTCAAACTTCATTGAATGAAAATCTCACCAACAGATGGATCGGACGAGGAAATCAATTGAATGATCTCCTAGATCACCGGAGATGACAATAGGAACCTTTACTTAACTTTGTTGCGGCTATTATTCATATGGAATTCATTGAAGGAAAAGAGAAAAATTATTATCTCATGCAACTATATTTCATAACTTCTATTAGCAAAGTGACAGAAAAGTACAGCAAGCTACACATTGAAGTGATCTTGGACAACCACGCACCAAACATATAAAGCTTTGATATCAACGATGTTTTCTCTATGAAATCTGATTCTTGAACAATGTCTAGTGAGAGATTTGCGATTGTTTCCTTCTTCCACTTGTGCTAAGTGTTTTGGCTTCGTGCACAAGACGAACACCGAAATATGGAGATTTCGCAGTTTGAATTTGGAGAAGACTCGACTGGAAAGTACGTTATGTTTATTGGGAGAAATAACAAGATGTATAGCGGTGGAATACAAGATCGAAAGATAACTGAAAAGCAAATCAAACATTATGAAACGGAAGAAAATTCGATGTCCATCTACAAAATAATACGTCAGTATATCCAATGTCTTCAGCGTGGTGGAATACACACTGGTCATCTCTGCCGACGTCCTTTGCAACCATAGAGTAAGTAAATTAGGTAGAGTGGTAACTCCGCATTTATTAAATCCCCAATGTGGATGCACTTTCGATTTTATAAAATGAACTCAAGGGAGATACACGTGGTATTGTCACCAAATGTGAGATATGAAAATTTTTGCAGTTTTGAAGAAATTACAACGGAATTGAGTGATCATGATTGTAGTGCAGAAGGAATGATGGTATTTCACAGATTCTCATGACAGCTTTGGAGATTTAATGTTTGTTGAATGAGAAATTCGATGGGTTCCAAAACTTTCATCCTCAACCTCAAGAGTATTTTCTTAAGCGTGATAGGCAACCTGGCACTGGCAGAGCAAAATCACATAATTAGAGACAGTGATTTCAATTAACTTTGAAAGATGTAAATGGGTCCACATCATCTATTCAGATTCAAGAAATAAAATATTAATTTTATTTTTCATGAAATCATGCTGGTGAAAATTATCGAAAAATTATCGCAAAAGGTGGTGAAAAATGTGTGCCCATGGGGCAGCCCTTTACTTGCAAATATGGGCACACACTTTTCACCACCTTTTGCGATAATTTTTATGAATTATATAGAAGCAAAAGCAATAAAACTTTTAGAAAATAAGTATACAATTCAACCGAAAATAGCTGTAATAGAAAGCGATAGCTGTAATAGAAAAATGGATAAACTTAAACGTAAATATGCTCTGCCCATGAGAATTACAGCCAGACCAGGCAAGAGACTATAGAACACAATAAAATCTAAAAGAGATAATAAAGACATTTGTCAATGTGACATTTGTAAACAGGTCGGTCCTAAATATAACTGTAACGACAAATATTTAGTTTACGAATTTTCGTGTAAAATTTGTCAAATAAAGTACATTGGTCAAAGTAGTCGACCTTTTTGATCACGGTATAATGAACATGAACGTAGTGTCAGAAATAGAGACAAGAAAAGTGCCCTGAGTGATCATCATCTAAAACACCATACCGCTGAAATGATGGACATTAATTATTTCAACTGCAGTATTTTGGATAAACAGAAATTGGCGATATCTACTAAGACGGCTGAATCTCGCTGGATTGCGTCGAAAATGCCAAATATAATGAATAGACGTCATGAGCTAGTGTGAGGAGATATCAAATCCAAGACCTGAGTATATAACCCGCATCAAGTAGCCGTGTCAGTGTACCCTTGAGACAGTCTTTAAGACGAAACGCGTCGGGTCATTTTATTTTATTTTCAATAAAACCTCGTGACATAAAAAGGGAGAGATCTTATTTTTTGATTTCGATCAAGCAATGGTGAAAAAACTAAATTCATAGATTGTTGCATGAAGAACCATGAAAGAATCCTGTAGATGTATGGGATTAAAGAATCCAATAAAGAAAAACCATTTCACTACTAAAAAATTTAATGACATTCATTTGAGCCCTTTCATGTATTCTGAGGACATGAAACTGTGGTGCAACCTATAATTACTGCCAGAAATGATGGCATCTAGATGACAGCAAAGTAAATGACAAATCTCATGTTGCTTACTGACATGTATCATGTGTGATACTTGTATATGAAAATTATTGAAAAAATTGATATCTCATGCAATTAGTTTATTATTTTTCTTTGCATACATGAAAATACATTTCTTGTGTTAGGAAAGGATGCTATTAAAATGGCAAGTCTCATACATTTCTGAATTTTCATAAACTTGTTGAAATTGCGATTTAAAATTTTGAATTGATAGTCATAGTATGAAAATAAGTGAGTCACGGAGCAAATAAATGCCACCATTAAGGGAAGCCCAAGCAAAACTGATCACCCAACGTTTTATCTTAATTAATTATTTTTTTAATAATGCTTTTATATCACAGATAGGATTAAAACTTGTGTCAATGTATGTAATTTAGTTGCAAACGGTTGAAATTCATACAAATACAATAGGCTAAGAACCACATTGAAAAAATCTAAGTGATTCCACTTGACTCATTCTGTCCACAGCCATGGGTAGGACGGGTTATACTGTTAAGACAAAACGGTCAGCATGAAGGGCTGTTTACTCCTATATATTTGCGCATGCAATACCGCATCATTTAACTCGAATAGGATAGGAATTGCATTTTACATTTCCGCATTTAAACGCTTATAATCGCACATGTAAATGCTACACTGGTGAGGTGGCCTAGGGTATTCCAGATAGGCCTCACAGATATTTGTATTTGAATGTATCATATGCACCACACGGAAAACTGCTTTTCGTTGTTATTAATTAGATTTGTAATTATCAAAATCGCTATCATTTGTCTCATGCAAAGCTTTATTCAATATTCGTTTGGTGTATGCTTCACACCTTATACTTTTCCTCTTGTAATTGTAAGTCATCGTCTGAATATCAAAAAGTACAATTCAATTTACTGTACTCTATACTCATTTCATTTCCTTATCATGCTTATCAATTCTAATGTCCTTCATTAATACATATTTTCATCTACAAAAGCTAGCTTCGCGAATTTGATGAATTATCTACGTGTAGAAGGAGATTATGCCGTTGGTCTAAGCTTAATAGGTGTTCAAAACTAAATTGAATACTTTTTTCAAGCATATTATGCGTTCATATCGTCTCTACCTCAAAAACAATCTTACAATTATCCCTATCATTTGAGAAACTGATATTTTCGAATAGAGGGCAAACGCGTCAGTGTCCTCATTTTCCTATACCTCCATGAACCGTTTTGCCCATTTCCTCATAGTCTTAAGAAATCGCATTTTATCAATATAATGAGATATCCTATCATACTTACACTATGATAAATACTTAATTAGAGTGTATACTACAACGATATGTTCAGCTTAATATCCTACTCCAGATATTGCTGCAGAGAATTATCTCATTAGTAACCTCCTCTTCTTATTCAAGACAGTGGGAAAATGACATTGAATAAGCTAGCGCAACCAGTACGTAGCTATCGTTGTCAAAGTTCCGTGTGAAGACTGCTATGATTGGTCGCTATTTATACACGCGATATGATAGTCACGAAAAGGATAAAACTGACCCTTCTTGCCTAGGTGACCCGTTTTGCATGGGCTTCCCCTACAAAGTCATGTACGAAATATGTTGTACCGTGAATTTCATATAATTCACGGTTGTTCGGAAGTAAACTTTGGCCCGGTATAGATATGATAAAACTCAATCACACACAGAATTAGGTTCATCTGAGCGCGCTTCGGCTTCTAGAATGGAAGAATCGAATCTAACCATAATATCGAAATGGCACATCACAGAATTAGATAACTTGCTCCTTCTCGAATGGATAATTCGTGTATCACTTGCTATTGGAAATGGCAAGCAATAAGCTGTTAGCAGAGGACACCAGAGCCAGTGAGAGATGCGTGCGTGCTGTAATATCACTTTGCATACACAAAAACACACATCGCTGTTTGGCTAGCATTCGATTCAGTGTATGCACTATGCAGTGAGGAATGCTAAGGAGAGAATGATGAAATCGTCAGGTGAACTAATTTTCGTGCGCTTGCTACTTTTTTTAATAATGATCGGAGGGGCCAACATTAAGGAAAAAACTTTTGCGCAATAATCTGAGTTCTTCGAATCTGAAAGAAGTTTGGCAATCGAAGCACTTTGCTGGAATTCACAGTAATCCGCAAGCGACGCACGACTTTTTTCCTATCTCTGTAAGGTATTGGGAATTCCTTTCTGCCCACTTAATAGGTTCCTCGAAGTGCCGTCGATTTTGAATTAATCACACTTCAAGCAAACCGAAGCAGAAAAACAAAATATTTTAGTGTGTGCAATCACATCTGTTGTCAAATTGACCACTGAACTTGCGTTTCACAATACTCCGCACAATCTCAATTGGATTTGATGCAAGTATTGAGCTGACCATGATTGGTGATAAGATGTCAAGCAGTTGACCTCATTGACTGAATCTCATTGCATTGTCATCTGTTCCACCTGTATGTTGAGTCAATAGATTACGTTGTCATATTCTTTTATGACCATTCTTGACACGTTCACATAATGATCAGAATGCCAGGCTGATAGTCATTTTTAATTCACGCACCGTTTTTCCACCTCTTCTCAGGAGTTTGTCAGCAGCCGCCCTCTCAAAAGCTAGGCCACCAAATATAATTATATACCGCTTACTTCCATGTAGGCGCGTCCTGTTCGAGCTTCAGTATTATATATAGGGCAATTTTTTATGACCAAAAAATCGAAAAATATGTCCTAAAAACATAATCAAATATAGCCTATAAACTCAAAATGTAACCGAAAAGAGACTTAAAAATCTTAAATTGTAATTCAGTAGGATTTAAGAATATTAAATACAGCAAAAATTATGCTTCCATTTTCAGGCAAAAAGTTGAAAAGTACAATTTTTGGCAAAAAAACCGATTTTTTCAAACTTTTACTATAGTACACCAATTTACAGCTTGATGTACAAAACAGCCATGTAATTTGCTACATTTGATGTTAAAAGAGGTCTCTGTCTTTCCATACTGTAATATCTTCTTCAGCATGGAGAAGAGCGGTCTACCGAAGCAGCGGTTGGCTGGCAAGAAAAGGCAGACGACATACGAGCCAATCCTTGCGCCACCTGTAACATTCATATCTGCAGGCAGTGCATGCATTGTAACTGTCCTAAGACTGCATCGCACTGCTGAGATGACCAATATTGCGTCATTCTGCAAGCATCGGTCATTTCTATATCTACTTCCCGGCAACTCTAACAGTCTAAAGCTTCAGAAAAATGACCAAAATATGACTAAATATGATGAGATACAGAAAATATGACAGTATTACCTTCCCCTAAAAATATGACAAAATATGACATGTCATAAAAAACTGCCCTAATCACAAACATTACATATGAAACAGCATCTTTGATTCTGGCATGCATCCATGTAAAACTACATTGCAGGGTAGATTAAAGTTTGCATTATACATGGCCCTCCGAAGTTTGATATTGAAATTAAATCTTAATTAGGCCATGTGGCCCCTGCTCCTCTGTTCCAACTTTGCTCGACAACTGAATTATAAGTGATAAAGCAAGTAAGTATAGTCATTTACAGTTTCAGCAGGCCCATATTGTGTTACAAAAATGAATTGTCATGTTATATCAGAAAAGTTGTCAATTAGATGATATAAGAACCTGCTTTTGCGCACTGATTTTATGCACCACGATTCGACTCCACAATATCCGACTTTGCTAAGTTGCGCTAGCTTTCAATAGCCTAGATTTTGCATCGTCAAGATCATGATATCGAAAGGACCGTGCAGAAACATGAAGAATTGCCTTGAGTTGGATATGCGACTTTTTAGCAGCATCCGCGGCTACTATTCGAGGAAAACTGTATGTGTGTATTCTATGTTCTTCCTCAGAACAGGCTGAATTAGCTATCGGCAATTCATATACCTTCTGTTGAGCATCTGGCAGAAATAAATAAGTTCTATCAAAATAAAAAACTAAAACATGTGAGATTCAGAAAATACACTAACTGCCAATGGTTCAAAATTTTCACAAAATGGAAAATTTTGAAAAAGCAACATAAGTGACACATTACAATCGGCGACTAACATGCAGTGGTTTTGAGTACGCAACATTGACAGGGAAAAAAGAGAACCAGAAAAAAATGCGAATTTAGGCCTCGTTTCATTTTACTTTAAGTGAATTTACAAATCCACGGTCGGCATAACCATCGTAAGCTAGGCCTACTGTACGGACAGTACGTATATTTTACTCTGCTATGAAGTCGATTTAAGAACAGTGAACGCTAAATGGTTCACTGCCCTGTGGGAACGAATCTTACGAAAAGCTAGTGAATGTCAGCTACATAACATCATGTTGCAACTCAATCATATTTGCAGCATATCCGGCGGCGGCAATTCACGAATACGCTCTACACCTCTGTTTACATTTACTTCCATTAGTATGCCGCCTCTACTCCCGAGGCTCTATTTTCTACCTCACCGCCTTACCATTTCCCACGACCCACATGTGGTCAATCTATCCAACAAATAAGTGCAGACTCATAGTGATAATGATCTCCGGACATTGAATAATTTGCAACAATAACACATATTTGAATCATTTCATAGTATTTACTACGACATCTATAGAAGATAAATACTTATTTAGTTTTAGCTGTCATGACTTCAAAAATACCCTTCTGAACAGATCAGTTGCCGTATCGTGTTGTGCAAATTACATTCAAGTATTGCTTACATGGCAAGTACAACTTACGGAAGTGTCACTTGAAACTCACTTGTCAAGTCGTATCGAACAACAAACACCAACGTGAGTCGAACTTTAAGAGTGGAATTCCCTAAATGGAAATAGCAAGCACCGTAGTCACTGGTAACTGTGTGTGACTTCAACAGTGTTCGACCAATCGGATACTTATGTCTACATACATCTCATGCAAGAGCATCTTGTAGCGATATTGATTAAATACGTAGAGTACGGCGTAAAACTTAGTTGTTCGTCACGTTTGGAAGTCTTATGATTCTGTACATGATGTCTGCTTCAACTGCGAAACAACCGCCCATGAATGACTAACAGTGTTTATTTATAGTTGAAAGCTTTGAACGTCGCAAGGATATTTTCTACAATAAGAGCAATCGAGCTAATGCATCGAAGTTGAAAAGGACTGCATGGACAGAAATATCGGAGGAATTTAATTACAAATTTCCTCTGAATCATCGTGACTGGCTAGGAGTGAAGAAGAAATGGGAAAATATGGTCTCACTTGCAAAGAAATGGTCATCAAATGTTCGAAGATCCCGCAAACAAACTGGCGGCGGTCCACCTATTCCTGATCCTCCATCGTACATCAAAGCCATCTGAGATATGTTGGGAGGTAGTGAGGCTTTCACAGGAGTCGGGGCTCCTATCGAGAGCGCAGCTGAACCAGTGACAGACGATCAAATAGTCGAACCAACAGATTCATCAGTTCACCTCGATGAATTTCCGACAAAATCTTCATCCCCTAAGTGTGATACTAATTTTGTTGAAATCTCGGATAAACGCCAAAAGCGAGTCCTGAATCGAAAGAGAGATGAAAATACTGTAGAAAACCTGCATGAGGATGTTCTCAATCTAGAGAAGGAAAAGCTTGGGCTGGAGATCAAGAAGTTGCGATTGGAAATAAGCTACTTGGAAACCAAACGTCTGCGCTCAACTCAACAGGAAGTAAACCCCGATGTTACAAGTTTTATTAATATGGATACTGATACGGTCGTGTTCTATGATTCAACCAATGAGCGCAGAAGCATGTGATTTTCATACTTTCTATTAGTTTTGTAGTTCGTTTTAATAAAACAAATGTTAATATTTGTTAGCATTAATATTTGTTTTGTTTTGAACTAAATAATATTATGTGATCACATCAAAATCTCTTAACACACATTGAAAAGATAAAACAGAAACATTATTGATTGATTGTTTATTCTCATTCGATTTATTAGGCCTATGGTCTTTATTAAACAACATAGACATTGATAAGCATTTTCTATCTTTTAAAGACTTATATTACAATAATTATCGTTGTTCAAAGAATAACTGAACCACGCGATCTCTAGAATGTTTTCCATCTCTAAAATGAGTAAAATGAGATAGCGTTTCTGACTGATTCACAAAGGATGCATCACTTTCGGGTAAAAACTCTTCAGGTCGGGAATCATCAAATGAGTCGGGCTGGTGTCGATCTTTTGCAATATTATGCAAAATAAATGCAGCAGTTATTGCTATTTTGGCACGTTCAGGAGTTGTTCTATACCCTTCTGAAAGACCTCGGAAACGCCGCTTACACTGGCCAAAGGCTTGCTCTATAGCAACTCTTCCTCTCCTTTGGTGATAGTTAAAACTTCTCTGACCTGCCGTCTCGGGACGAAGGAAAGGTACCAATAACCACGTTTTGTCATTACCATAACCACTATCTCCAAGAAGTATAAAATTATTTCGTCCCGATTCCATATCAAAATAAAGTTGACTCTGTTTCAGTATAAAAGAATCATGTGTGCTACCCGGCCAAAATAAATACAAATGAATAAACTTGTAATTTTGGTCACACACTGCTTGAATATTGAAAGACGTAAATCCTTTGCGGTTCATGAATGAATGTTCCTGGCTGTCTGAAACGAATGTGCGAACATGTGTACAGTCCAAAGCCCAGCTATTCCAGAAATTCTTGTCAAATGCTTGAAGGCACTTTGAGTAAGTTGTAAATCGATAGCGGACGGTAGGACAATAAATGAATTCAAATCATTTGCGATAACTTTCAAAACTTTCCATGTCACAGCACATACCGTTGATTGAGAACATCCAAAAATATCACCGATGACTTGCTGTAACGAATTGCTAGCCATAAATCTCAGAGTCAGGAGAATTTTGATTTCTGTTGGGATCGGATGACAGTATGTTTTGGATTCGCAAAATTTGCCGAAGCGTTCACAAAGAAACTTCACTGAATGTTTATCAAATCTAAATCGTTGTAGAGGTCAAAGGGATTATTACGATCTCGGAAAACTCGTTCTCTTGAGATCGACCGCCGCATATCATACAACAGAATTTGTCTTGACATTGTTGTTGTTCAAAGCGTCAGAAGAAATGAATGAACTGTAAAAGTCTATCACCACTTTATGTATCATAATGTCTTGTTAGGGAGGTCGAGACTCACCTTACGAAGTAGTACTTACGAGATAGTAATACTTACACTTCGGCCGTAATACACGACAAGACTAACCATAAATACCTACAAGTAATACTTACAGGCAAGTTTACTTGCCTGTTAGATGGAGTACAAGATACGGCAACAGATTGATTATACAATGTATTTTCATATGAATTTAATATATATGCATTACTACTTACTGTTAATTATCTGCTACAGTATTCACTATTTCGTCGGTTGGCGAAAAATCAGCTCAAATTAGCAAACAAACGTCTGTCGATTAGTTATTCAGACTTACTCGCCACCTACCGCTTTTGGATTTTAGACGCATTTCTGAAAAAATAAGGGCGACTTTCAATATCTTGCGCTAATTTTGTCACAAAATTGAGCAAAAAAGATATTTAGCCACAAAATCGTTAACTCTCCTGATAATCTCTTGATATTAGCGAGCGACGTTCTCAGAATGTAGCTGAACTCAGCGAGCGAGAAAACGTGCAGCTTTGCCTTACGGCTTGTAGAAATGATAGGCCTCTAGAAAATCCACACTTGCACCGATGGCTTAGATGTCAACTTAAATAGAATAGTGATATGCCCCTGAGGCCGAGTCCTCCACGTACCCGGTTCCATAATATAAAGGGTTCAAAAGAAAAGATTCTTCAAGAGATTGTCAAGCATCTCTGGATGTTGTCAATCTCTACGGTAGTGTGCCTAGGACAGAAGCGAACGGAGAACCTGGTATCTTCACAGTATTGAGACATTCGTTTCGCGACATCCACACAGAAATGAGATTTTGAGTACTATGGACATCGATCATGTCATGACGCTAGTTTCAATGGCTTTGGAAAATGATTTCGTTCTTATGAAAGGTACTACCTATAAGCAAAATGATGGCCTCTCGATGGGAAATTCCATAGCCACTCAATTGGCTATAATTTACATGGATTTTGTGGAAAGAGGTATTTTGAGTCAATTACCCCCTGACACTATATGGAAACGGTATATTGATAATGTTTGGATTGTTTGGCCAGCAGAGATCTCCTCTACGGAACTATTGAGCACGTGCAACTCCGTCTCCAAAGCCATACAATTTACCATAGTCCAACCGAGAACCAGCGGCTATCTTCCCTTTTTCGACTGTGAAATACAGCAAAGTTTTGACAATACGTTCTCCTCGAGACTTTACACGAAGGAGATTAACAGTGGCTGCATTTTCCCTTGGAATGCGGGAGGACCTATTTCTCAAAAACGTGGAATATTGATCGGGGAACTAATTCGAGCAGAGAGACGGTTTACAACCGAAGCAAACCGTCGTTATCCCATCGATTTGATTTTTAACAAATTCGTAAGAAATGGATATCCATTGCCATTTATCAACAAGACATACAGAAAGCTAAGATCTAGAGACAAGCCTAAATCGAAGGAGGATAAAGAAAAGAAAATCTTCATGAAAATCCCCTTCATTGATGAAGTCTTGAAGCGGAAGATATCCAGCTTGATGAAAAGAACAGGTGTACATGACCTGATGAACATTTGGTACAACTCTGGAAGCAGCTTAAAACGGAGATTCCACCCCCCTAAGGAAAGGCCTCAATGGTCTGCCGATTGCTGTGCATGCAACTTTTCTAAAAAGGAGAAAGATTCCTGTTTTGAGAAAAACCTGATAGCCTATACAAGATAACCTGCAGGTTGTGCTCGAAATACTATATCGGTGAGACATCAAGATTGGTAGGGACGAGCGTAAAGGAACACATAATGTCGAGTAATCCCTCTGCAGTGAAGGAACACTTTGTTTCTGACCATGTCTGAACAATGGATTTCATTTAGAATTACCGTGTCAATAGGCCTAATGTCTATTTTTGGATTTTTAGCTTAGTTATATTAATGCATTTGTTCAATTTTTTTGTCAGTCAGCTTCAGTCAGTTTCATTCCTATTTATTGTGCCGTGATCTAAAATATGTTTTATTTTGCGTGAAATAAAAGTTAGGATAATTCATAATAGCATGTCACTTTTTTCCTTTAATATGGAATGATCAATTTATTGACTTTACCAATGTATATACGAGAATTGACACTGGCTTTCCAGGAATTATGTATATTTTTTTTTACAAGGTCCGATATTTCGGCTTTCTTCCACAAGGACAAATATCGAATGTATGGTGAATGCAGTCAAATAACACAGAGACACACGGTGAACAAATTGAATAAAAATCAATACTGACGGAATTGAAGCGGCGATACAGATGAAGGTCAAAGTCAACATTAACTAGAAATCCAGTAACAAATTAACAAAGAAGTTACTACTCATAAAAAGGAAAGTAATGCTTCGCCAACACAATTATTCATTAAGGAACTCTGATTATTCTGAATATAAATGGCTTCTAGTGAAAGTCTTAGACTGGTGTTCCTCTCTACATCTATAATTTTCCAAGTGATTGAGTCTTCGGGGAGAGTCTGGTGCACGATTGTGGCATGCTGAAACACTGCAGATTCTTGTGATTGTACATGCTCTTTAAGTCTGGATCTTACAGTTCGATCAGTTTGACCAATATACTCATTTGAATTCAACGACTGACTTCATTGATAGACTTGAAAGATTCAAACCTCCGGATGGGAGATTCAGGTTTGCCTCTCTGGATGTAGTCGATTTGTACGGCAGCATTCCACTACGAGATGACTCGAGTAAAGATCTCCTGTGCTACAGCAAACAGTTCTATGAGATGTATCATTTACACTCCCAAGCTCCACAGTTGTCATGGTATGATTTTCAGTCTCTTTTGGTGATGGCAACAACAGATGATGTATACATTCTGGAGGAAAAATTCTACAAACAGACGAAGGGTATTGCAATGGGCAATAATGCAGCTCCTTCCTTTGCTTCAATATTCATGCACTTCATTGAATGTGAGATCACTAAATGCAAAGACATATTATTTTGGTGCAGATATGTGGACGATATATTTGTGATATACAAGGAAGATTGGGATATTTTGAGTCTGGTCAACGACATCCATCCATGTATAACTTTTACATTGGAGTCATCAATTGATGACAACTTACCATTCTTGGATACACATGTCCATTGGTGTGCAGAAACTGGAACATTTTCGTTTTCTTTGCATATAAAGCCAGTGCATAGCAACACATGCTTACCATTTTCTTCACACGTTCCAGCCAGTCGCAAACGAGCGTTGCTATTGGGAGAGAATTGGAGAACCATTAGAAATTCTTCCTCTTCAAAAGTACGCCAGTCGAAGTTTAATTTGAGACGGAGATTCATTGCAAACGGCTATCCAAAGAAATGGGTCAATGATTTATATGACAAAATGCCGATGAGACATCGAGATGAGGATGAAGACAAGCCAATAACCTACATGAAACTCCCGTATATCGACGAGGTCTCAAAGAGACAAGTAATGAGGCTGAGGCGGAAGTGTCAATTGGATAATAGAATCCGTATTATTTTTCAAACAGCGAAGCCCTTGAGTCATCGGTGGAGGAAGAAAAAAGAAAGACCAAGGTGTGATCAGTCATGTTGGACCTGCAACCTAACGAGAAGAAAGCAGAGATGTTATACGAAGCATGTGGTGTACGAAATATCTTGTATATTGTGTGATGAGAAGTATATTGGTCAAACTGATCGAACTGTAAGATCCAGACTTAAAGAGCATGTACAATCACAAGAATCTGCAGTGTTTCAGCATGCCACAATCGTGCACCAGACTCTCCCCGAAGACTCAATCACTTGGAAAATTATAGATGTAGAGAGGAACACCAGTCTAAGACTTTCACTAGAAGCCATTTATATTCAGAATAATCAGAGTTCCTTAATGAATAATTGTGTTGGCGAAGCATTACTTTCCTTTTTATGAGTAGTAACTTCTTTGTTAATTTGTTACTGGATTTCTAGTTAATGTTGACTTTGACCTTCATCTGTATCGCCGCTTCAATTCCGTCAGTATTGATTTTTATTCAATTTGTTCACCGTGTGTCTCTGTGTTATTTGACTGCATTCACCATACATTCGATATTTGTCCTTGTGGAAGAAAGCCGAAATATCGGACCTTGTAAAAAAAAATATACATAATTCCTGGAAAGCCAGTGGCAATTCTCGTATCTAATGACTTCAGGAATGGCCAAACTCTCTTTGATTTACCAATGTACATTTTAGCAACTTTGCATTGACTTTGTTATTTTTGTTCGCAACCCCACTAATTTGCATTGCTCTTTGTTCCGCGAACGAGTATTATTATAATATTAAGTGCAATATAAACAGGTCCCGGTAATGAAAGTCTGATGTCATTTCAAACATCAGTGATGATAAAAAACACTATGATAGAATATTATTGCAACCCATCTCCCTGTAACCGACAAATAACATGAAATGTAACAAATGCTTACTATTGAATTCAACAACAGCTTGTCTCAATGCTTGTTCATACCGTGGATTTGAAAGGTCATTCACTTTACGCTTCATCCACAATTCCTTTAGCGCAACATGAACAGACTCTGAATCCTGTTCTGAGTATTGGCCCAGCGATTTACCATACAGCCAACAAAATTCGGGAACATTTCGTATCAAGATATTGACTTTCGGAGTGATGCCGATGCCCAAACCCAAGTAGGGAGTTTCGAACTCTGCAATTTTTTCTTGGAAGTCAAATCTCAATGATCTTTGATAAATGATTCTTGATCTTTTCTGCTTTCGTACATGAAAGACTGCATCCTCTTCCAGCAACAGATAAGCATTTTGGACAGAGCTTGATGCTAGTCGGCTGTAATGACATTTGTGCAGCTTGTGACGAAGAATCCGGGGGAACCGGAGGTCGTCCACGCTTGGGTTTTGCCGGCATATTCCCCGAGAGAGGAGAGCTTCCTGTAATATTACAAACTTGGCACTGACCATTTTCGCATCCATGTAATGCATTTTGCTTGTTCGAAAGACTGAACTTTGAGCTTTCTTCGATAGACTATATTCTTGTATTCATGCAACAGGTTTAGATCACTTTTGCATAAGCCAGACGGCAGTCTGTCATCCTCGATCATATAATCATGAATGACATATTGTTTAATCAAATGTAAGAGAGTCTCTGTTATCGCTTCATCACGGTCAAATTTGCCTCCACAGACATACCGCTTTCCTACACTCTTCATGAGTCCTCTTCGTCTTCGGTATATTGAAATGAAATGACTTGAATGATTCAACAAACTGCGACAAACTATGAAATCTAGAATTGACTTCCAATCAACATGCGATAATGGACACTTATTCTCGCTCTCGATAACAATAAGATCGCATGAGTTCCTGAATAGATCTCCACGCTTCGATTTGATATGTATTGAGACACTGTATTGTTAATATCAAATTGTAACTACAGATTGTTTCATAAAAAATGGATCACCCTTAAACATCGCCTTAACTTCAACTTTGTCTAACTCCCCCAAACTTGAACGAATTTCTCTGAAATTTGGAAGATATGTCAGTTGTGCTTACTAATATCATTGTTGGAAATTTCAAGCATGAATAATGAGTTGTTTTCCTGTTATAGATAAAAAAGTAGTAGATAATTTGATCTTCATTTAGCAATGTTACACAAAATCATACTTCACTCTTATAAAATTACATTTGTTTCCTTTGTTATGTAATATGTTGTTCTACAAGCCAAAAGCTATCAAGCAAAACAAAAATAAAGAAAATCAGTCAATCAGAGCCAGTATAGCACCATTATTCTTCAACAATAATGTAACTGCTACATGTGATTAACTGGACTTCATGTTCCATAGCTTTGTGACTTCGTTGCGGTGGTGTTGGCAGCACTCCTGATTGCTTTCAGCTAGAAATCTATCTTTTACCGGTTGAAAACAATACAAAGCACAAATGAACAAAAACGAGATCGCATTCACAAAAGGCAAAGTGTCAGTTTTGCAAGAAATAGGGTTTCCATTTTGAGGCATCAGTCCGTCTGAAGGATAGTGATGGTCGATTGAGATTATGGATAAAATCTGATCAGGAAATTCCGAGACATTTACATCGTCCCCGGGTACAAGGTGGTGCGACTCTAATGATTTGGGCTGGCATTTGGACCAATGGCCGCTCTGAACTTCACATACAGCAAGGAACCATGAATTCTGAACGCTATGTGAATGTTCTACGAATGAACATTGGCCAAATGACAGATCAACTTGGTGATCCATCGACTTGGTTACTTATGGATGATAATGCTACGTGTCACAGGAGTAATAGAGTCAACTTATGCAAGTCTCAATTAGGGCTTAGGACATTATATTGGCCAGCTCGTTCTCCTGATCTGAATCCCATAGAAAATGTATGGAGTATTCTAAAACGTAACGTTCGTCGTTCACTGCTACCTAAAGATGGCGCATCACAACTTACGTCACTGTTAAAAAGAGAGTGGAGAAAGTTAGATCAGTCAAAAATCAACGATATCATCGAATCAATGCGTAGACGAATTGGTAATGTCATTGACAATAAGGGTAGGGCCACAAAATATTAGCTTCTTAAGAACGTTACTGTATCATAGCTTATCAGATTATATAAGGACATTTAAATATATTAGGGACATGAAATAACATGAAAAATGCTTCCTGTACAGATGGGGACATGCGTATTTATGCTGAATAGAATGAAAAGCAACAGACCGGTTTAGCTTCGATGGATAATGAGCCATAATGACTCAAAGACGTTTTGGCTGCAGAACCAACATCACAGCTTGGCTCAAGAGTTTTGCTGATGTTTATTAACCCTAAAAGGGTTGGGTGTAGGTATACAATTTGTCAACATTTCAACTTGCAAGCACCATAGCTACTAGAATAATTATTCTGTGCACTTTATATTTCATGTCCATGAATAGCAGCATCAAATCAATAAGAATCTGTATTAATTTCCCATCGAGGATATTTTATGTTGCGGGTGTGAGCTTAAGGATCCTTAGTCGGTTGGCTGTTGACATTTTGACAATAAACAACAATGTCTGTTGTACAGCTCTGCATAAGTTATTTTCACATCATCATGAAATTTTATTTAGCTCATACATAAGCCAAAAACTATTTTTCTGCGGACGAGGTTTTATGTACTCCTGTTCTATTACAAACTACATAATGCAATAGAACCATATGTCTACAGACTATCGTACTGTAATTTCTTCAGATATTCAAGTACCTGTATTCATGTGATTCACCTGTATTGCAGATGATCTGGCTCACAACCATCAAGGATATATAATCACTCAATCATCTTCGTGTTTCGGTTATCGTATGGTTTCGTGAATAGGTATCAGCAGAAGATCATAGACGAGATTTCAGTTATCATAAGATTTCGTTTCACACATGATTGAGCTCCTCTTATTCAGGAGAGCCTTGTGATGGAAACAGAAAACTCTGTTCATAAATGATTATATACTTCAGGAAGATAAGGATCTATGTGATGTAACGGACGAAATAGTGGAGACACATGTCATCAGTTGAAGTCTGTGAGATTGTCCTTATCGATATATGATTGATATCGACTGTTTGAATAAGCATTGAAGAAAGATGGCTATACTAAAGAAGAAGAAAGCATGACTTGAAAGAGGTTGCGCATTCAGCTTGCAAAAACCCTTTGCGACTCCCGTAATCACTTACCAAGAGCCACTGTATAGACTGATGCAGTGATAGGTTTCAAAGAAGAACGAAACATTACATGTTCTCTTACAGTCAACGTTCCTCGCCGATGCTTCATGTGCAGAAAGGATCCACACAGTCGTTGTGCGCATCTAATCATATAATAATTTCTTTATTATTATATTTTGAATAGAAACAGCAAATATGATATCATGATTACCTGTATCCTGCATCACATGTACACAAGCAATGCAAAGGGAATTGACTGTAAAGAACTCAAATAAGAAAAAATGGCGAAAAATACCCTGTTTTGAGGAGAAGATTATATAGAGACAACTGCACGCATCTTAACTTTTTTCCGTTTGAAAATTAGCTCAATATGAGGTAAAATTTTCTGTTTACAAAATGTTAACAAACAACCGGATGAGGTGAAAAAAAATGAGCAACCGCTTTAGGATTAAGTAACAACGAAAAGTTGTATCTAAATTAGGCACGAATGAACACTACAAGCAATGCCCGCAAGAAACAAAGTATAATTCACTGAACAAGCGCTTGATATATTAATCAGATGTCATTTGTACGCAGCAATTCAATACCCTATTAACATACATAACATGAACTAAAAAATCATATACTAAATAGTACTTGACGACAGTCAAATACAGTAAAATATATACATACACATACTCAGTAAACCATATGTCAGACATTCACATGATTTATTCTGTAAGGGCTCGATGTATTTCCTGGATAACGCACGCACCGAACAAAACAATATTCCAGTGACATAGAGGTAGTTAATCGAATTCGCCCAATTAGCATTTAAGGAACTACAGTGAGGACAAAAATTACATAATAGGTGTAGTCCAACATAATAAATGGAATGCATGTGTCAAACATTCACATGATTTACTCCGGAAGGGCTCGATGGATTTCTATAGCTCAGCGTCTGAGGTGACAAGTATGCAAATGAGTAACATATGTGACATCAACCAAGTCTGCCCAATTTTTATTTGCAGCAACTTCCAATGATTTCTGCCAATATTTAGAAAAATATTGATCGATCAATTCGATAATTATCGATTTTCTACTAAACGGCTCGATAAAAATCTCAAAAGTTATGACTAAGCTGAGCAGAAGAATGCGTAGTTCTATATTTGTTGTCCAACGTTCACCCCCAATTTCGGTAATTGCGCTAAAATCACAAAGTATTGATTTCAAATAATCATCGATTTTCAAAAATCAATAAATTCCATTTTCTCGATATGGTCTCGATGAAAGATTTTCTAATTTCTTTAAAATGACTTCTCTTTCTCTAATACGACCAATTTTTTCAAAACAAATCATCCCCCATTTTTTCAAACTTTCGCGACCTTCCTGACCACCGTGTAGGTACACGCACTTAGGTGCATGTAGTTTAAGCAGTCTTTATTTGTATTAATTCATATTGTAGGATATGCAGGCGAATAGATGCACTACATAGCTCCTGTCATTTTTCGATGATATCTGGTCATATTTTCCAATGTGGTCACATTGCCATCATTTGATACAACAAAGACGAAAGTCCCACAATTAGTTTGGCTGTTCACTTTTCATTATTCATATAGATTTTAGAATGTAAAACACAGTCTATAAAATTTCGCTCAAAAGTACGCAATAAAGGAATTTGAACATATTTCTACCTTTTGAAATTGGTGGCCCGCGAGACCAACATGGTTGCCCACCACTGCAGTGTAAACAGACATGCCTTAACAAGCAGCTCTTCATCTCAACACACCAACTGCTGGATATGAAGCACTTTCAAATCGTGGTTATGAATGTATTTGTATCAATTTCCTGGCATTTGCTAAATTACCAACAGCTATAGATATTTTACTTGTTTCACAGTATTTTTGCAGGGCGTTCATGTACGAGCTCTTTCAGCGATTCTTGAAGTATACGTGTATATACAAAATACCTAGACATTTCAGAATTATCAGATTCAGGTAGATCAATTTTTAGATATAGCTAAACATGCAGAGTGCAGACCTAGCTTCTAAAAAAATGCACTTTTTTTGAAAGCTCAGTCGACGGAAACCTACTAAGATGTTTCTGGAAAGATATCCTTCATCAAAATTAACGAAATTTTGTGATGGTTGAAAGTATAAAACATTGAACGTAAATCATTCTGAACACTTAAAACTTTTATTACTTATTATGCCGAAACGTAAAGAGCAACTCAATAAGCATTCTCAGTTTTGGTCATTGGTCCTGAAAAGTTCTTGAAAGCTTTGTGTGAGCTATTACAGTCCATAAAACCAACCATGTAATGGAAACCTTTGAAGTTGTTGTTCTATAACTTTGAGCCTACAAGGATACGTGGGTTATTTTTCCCCCGTTATTCGCTAAGTGACCTTTGGATGTTGCTCGTACAACAGGCTGTATGTTTGCAGTTAGTTGAGTTTCTCGATTGTTGCTGCGATAGTAATTTCATTTTCTCACTGACGAACGCAAATGACCTCTATGGCAGAAAGTGGATGGAGTCCTGAAGCATCTCACCAGTGTTTGCGCAACGTTGTTGGCATAAGTTATTTATATAAGGAATGCCACACTGTGGTCTTCATGATGAAAGATGTCACTAGCATCAGGCGACGTTAGTCATGGTGAGTTTCGCACACGATTTGGATTCATTTCTTTGGTCTCCTTTACTATGGAGAACTACGTTCTTCCTCAATGCTGGTTTTGCTTTACATTTGATCATCAATGGCATTAAAACAGTGAAAAAGAAAGTTGAAGGTGGGGAAGTTTCCATGTGGTGCGACAAAATTGAGTATGAGGGAATGCTTACATGGATAATATCAGTTATTCTCATGCAAATGGACTCTTTCCCTATGCCGCTGTGGTATCATGTCTTGCATCTCTCCTGGGTCATTTGTCTCCTTGCCGTCAGTCTTTATCAATCACATCAACGGAGAGAAGGAAATTGCTCAAAATTTGACAGATGGATCATGCTCATGACGCAAAATGCATTGGCAATGTTCTTCTTTATGACTCTCGCCACATTGATAAGCAGTCTTGTCTATTTATACTTCCTGAAATTTCCACCGAATAACAGACTGCACAAACTCAGCGTGGAGAACGCAATCGCCGCACTGACCCTTGTTTACACTACCTTTGAAATGATATTTCTGAAACAGAAGACATTATACACCGTCACTCCTCAATTATCCCTTCTGGTGATCTTGTATTATGCGACTGCAGATTATTGGAATTTTATAGTGTACGTTGTTATCAATGTGTTGCAATTGGTTGGCAAGATATTGCGTATTTTGCTTCATATAACCCACCGAAAGACAAACATCAAAACGACTACGATTTAAACAGAAATGTGAATCAACCGTGCCTCAATGTGCCATTCCCCTTTTGAATCCATAGCCGTACTAACTCATCACGTTCATCGAACTTGATCAACGGCGTCTGCATAGGACTCAAGGAAAATCCAGGAAGTCATGCGATCAGGGGTTACCAAAAATTAATTCCACTGCAATTAATTGATTGATAGCATTGAATAATTCCAATGAATTGATTGATTTGATTTGCGCTGATACTTAAGTTGGTTGATTGATCACATTACTGAAGCATGCTATCATAGTAGGGATATATAGGTAGAGTGTCGACTCAAAAAAGTATCTGTATACAGTGAAAATATTTATATCAAAAGATTCAGTTTTTTGCGGAGATCACATTCCCGTGATTCAAAAAATTATTTGAGCACTTACTCTCCTATATAAGTAGTATGAAACAAGTTGGACATCAAAAGGAATGAATATTTGCTAATAAGCATCCTAGCTAAGCGGAAATTAGACTGATTATCTAGGGAATTTCATGAATTGTATCATAATGGAAGTCTTCATGAAAAAGTCACGATATTATTCGTGCTTTCTTGGCTGAAATGTCAAGTTTTTAATTCGATTTTCACCAGCATAATTTTATGATTCACTAAATTCATGTTTCATTTCTTGAATCTGACTAGTGATGTGGACCTATATTTACATCGTTCAAAGTTAAATGAAATCATTGTCATTGATTATGTGGTTTTGTTCTGCAAAGTGGCAGGTTGCCTGTGATATGATCACGCTTAAGAAAATACTCTTGAGATTGAGCATGAAAGTAATAGGAACCCATCGAATTCCTAATTCAACAAACATCAAATCTCCAAGGCTGTCATGTGAATCTGTAAAATGCCATCATTCCTTCTGAATTACAATCATGATCACTCAATTCCGTTGTAATTTCTTCAAAACTGCGAAAATTTTCATATCTCACATTTGGTGACAATACCACGTGTATCTCCCTTGAGTTCATTTTATAAAATCGAAAGTGCATCCACATTGGGGATTTAATAAATGCGGAGCTACCACTCTACCTAATTTACTTACTCTATGGTTGAAACTTACTCTATGATTGTTACTTACTCTATGCTATTGAAACTGCTTGTTAATCGACAAAAGATTTTACCGAAGTGCTTCATTCTTTAATATCGCTTGAACAATTCAAATATTAGAAAAATGTCTACATGTATAGTTATTTTTTTCTGTTCGACATTCTATAAGTAGAGAAGATTATCCTGACACAGTATAGCAACATTTAGATGATGTCGACTAATTTAAAAGTGTCCGATACTGTCTAATGTTTAATACAGCAATCCTGGCAAGAACAGGGTTGTGACTATATGTACCACGTAAGGCTTAGAAAATTTATTCGGCAGTTGCAGACAAGTGTTGCTTTGCATTAAAAGGTTGTGATTCTTGGCATAGACAGGCTTCAGGTAATCTCCTATCAAGTGTAAGTGTTAGTGTAAGTGTGTCCTTCTGGTCAGTGACGCACGCCTATGAGAGAATATACTTCGAATCACAAATTCGAGCCAAGTTTAATCAAATTTATGCTTTTTGTCCGACGTAAGGGTGTACTATGCTAAATCAAAATACGCTAAGCTTCTTAAACAAATGAATTACTTTTTGCTCTAAAGTTCGCTGCTCGACTACATTGATTATACCATGATATGTCTCATTGCATGAAGATCGATGCTTTTTGACGCATATCCGATTTTTTATAGTGGACACTATTTTCTCTGAAGCTTCAGCTTAAATATTTTATTTTGTAGCCTTGTCTTATATTTATCCTGCTACATTGCTATTCCGAGGGAGCAGACGTATAAACAGAATTTGCTCATGAGCTAAAAGTGCAACTTCAGCATCTGATCTAAAGACGTTGAACGAAAATTCGTCATGTAAAGCAGCACTGCTGCACCCAAAAAAAGACCTGATCGAGTCATCAGCTGAGCTCCATCCATCACCGAGATTTCGACCCATTAAGCTCAGTATCTCGCAGGATGGTGGGTCCGCAACATCAGTTCGATGCGCCCAGTTCCTTGACATAAAAAGGTGCTACTTTTTTCACACCTTGCACTCAACTTCTTGATGGTGATCTTTACGCTTTTAAGACCGGCTTTAACAAGAAATTTCCTCACCGATGGAGCAACGAAGCAGCAGCATCCCACTTCAAAGGGCATGAGCTCACATTTCCACCTTTGCTTCTGAATCCCATCGGCTAGTTCTTCATATTTGGCAGCTCGTATGGGCATCTCAACTTTCTCTTCCCAAAGAACAGTTAGTTCGCTCATAATCACTCTCTCCTCTATCGCGTCGATCAGCACTATATCAGGATCATTTACCTGGCAACTGTCTATCCACTCGAGCTCCCCAATTCCGCGGAACAGATCGAGATAGACGAGGAGACTTCTGTCTCTTTGTTTGAGAACTCGGCACAAAGTCAAGTCCTGCTACATAGCTTTGAAGCATTTTCCAATAAAAATCAATAGGATGACAATTGCCAAGTGTATTTGTTCATTTGAAATGGTCTTAAACAAGTTGTCACTCATGCCATACTCAAAAGTGGAGGACATGATCAATCATCAATTTTCACTTTCATCATTGGTTTAAGCTCAGCATTAATTGGTTTATGTTCAACAAAGAAGTTTTCTGGACTTAATTTCTCGTTTTTATCATCACGTGATAATCTCTGACTTATTTTTCCATCAGAAATACTTATCCATGACGGGCAAATCATAAGCACTCCCACAAAAGCAACCGCACCAAGTGCTCTAAATGCCCATTTGTACGATGGGTCCATTTCGTAAAGCCAAGCCGCAACAGGTCCTCCAAAAAGTAAACCAAAGCTTGCGAATAGCATATACAAACTCAAACCTGATCAAAACGATTGCAAACCAAGGATGTGAATAACCATTTCATAGACTATAGCGTTGCCCCCAAATGACAAACCAGTGAAAAAACTTAAAGCAGCAATGGCATAATAACTACTCACAAATGTGATTCCAATGTTTCCTATTACCACTGGTATGAAACAACTGATGTAAAGCAAGGCAATGTGAGCATTCGTTAAATGAGCTATCAAACCAGCCGATAGTCGCCCGATGGTGCTTCCAATGCCCACGAGCGAAGGCAGAAAAGTCAATTGGGTGGAATCAACATTGCTTATGTAGATACATCCATAATTACACATGTGCGTTTGAAATCCTCCCAGACTAAATGCCATCAACAAACGACCTATGCAAAACATTGACCACAATGGTATTCGCAATATTGAGAAACCCGACAGAAACTCATTGAATGTATCTTTGACATTCCGCCAATTTGTAGATATCGTTTGCTTTGCAATAGAAGTGTCATTCGATGCATCAGCAAACCGACGGGGTTTCATAACGGCCGCCGCAACAACAAGCATGTTGAGATTGAGAGCTCCAAGAACGAAAAAGGTTCCCCTCCACGTGTACTCATCAACAGGTGCGTTGATTAGCGGTGGAATCACAAACATGCCAGCGCCTCCTCCGTAGCTTGCGACAGTGCAAGCCAGTATTCGATATTTCTTGCAATAAACTGGAATCATGGAGAACATGGCAAGAAAGCAGAAAGCAATGCCGATGCGAGATCATTACACCCAAGACACTTGTTATAAACGAGGAAGCAATCAGCCATGTGGTTGCTAATAAACAGCCGATGATGATTGTGCATCGTGAGCCTGTCATACACAGAGTTGGAAGTGGGTCACGTGGGTCATGGGTCATGTTTTTCCGAAAAATTGGTAGGTCAGGTGGGTCGTGGGTCACATTTAGCATGGGTCAGGTGGGTCGTGGGTCAGACTTCGTTGACCCACTTCCAACCAGTTTGACCCATGATAGATTTGACAATCTCAAATACAGTGAGCTTCATTTTTCGTATTCTTATCATTCATGAAAAATGATTAAGTCAGTGTCACTGAAAGGGGTGATGGATGCACACAGTCAAAATATGCAACACTATTGACTTTCACACGCATCATACAGTTTCAAAAGGGGGCGGAATTCACACAAATTAAAGGCGAAAACAATTGCTGCTGTCTACTGAGAGATGTTGGTTGGTGGAGAGAAGTTGTTTGAGTACTATTATGTATGCTCGATTCTCTGTCGCTATGTCTGACGATCAGAGTTGGAAAAGTCGGAATTGGAATTGGAATTGACGATATTTAAATCTACTGGAATTGGAATTGACCTTGATCAACCTCAATTCCACTTTTTCGATATACCTGTGATAAATCAATTTGTACAAAAATTTAAATCACAGTACTCGGCCGTTGTGTTAACTGCATGCAGAGATAATAGAGAGATAGATCGACAGAGGTAGTTTTATTCTATTCTTGAATCAAGGGTGTTTTTTGTGACTTCGATGGGCCTACAGCCCCGGACCATGTTATTTCAGCGATTATGCAGATAATGGAAATACAATCATCTTTGTTCAATCTGTTATTTAGTTATTTATCAAGTAAGATAATTAATCAAAATAAAGCAATTGTTGAATTTAGTTCTTGATAGGATATGCACAAAAATTGGAGATTAACTTAATTGTTGTACAGACAAAAAACTAGTGGTTTGGAAAGAGGAAAATTAACGCTGCATTAAAGGGCAGCCCTGTCAGTTCAAATCATAATATAGATAGTGTCAGCAAATTATTCTAATAATTAGTTATTCAATTACATGAACTATTATTCAACTTCCAATCACAACAATTAACTTTAATTGTTTCAATTAATTCAATTAATTTTTAAGACTATGGTTATATAGATAGACACGATACGCAACGATAAAAGAAAAACTTTACACTTACAGTTCACTTCTTAATGTTGAATTCACTTCAATTCGATCGGACTCACTTATACCAAAATAATATCATATATATCAGTGTCACTTAAAACCTCAATCTTCAATCGCGCTCGCTGATGTGTTGCCGTATACGCTGCTGTGTTGTTGCTCGCTGGCAGGCAGTTGTTGTTACTTCTGTAGTTATGTTACACCGCGAGAGCCCGAAGTTCTTCTAACAGCTACTTAAGATGTCGCATGTGTTGTTGTTGTGTAAATTTCTCATGGTTTCTAATTTATAAAAAATTTTGAGACTTGACAATAAAAGCACTTCCTTTTGAAAATTGAAAGAGTTTCGTTAAATCACTGCTTGTTAGCTTTCGACCCGACCACCCACATTTCGTTCTTATCACGGAATTTTTAATCCCCTTTTTTAAAATGGACCATTAGTCAGATTACATGATATCATTTTTATTGTCGTTTTTTCTTTCATCAACAATCACGTTAATCGCACACTGAATTTCTTTCTTCTGTCAGTTTATTAATAGATTTATTCGCATCTCATCTCATCTCTCTCTCAGCGTTTGATTCTTTGCTGATCGTTAACTTTCTTTTTTTCACGAGATATTGAATATCTCGTTTACGAAACGAAAATGGCGTAGGCTGACCGGTTACATATATACATGTACACAAGTAATATGAACTATGAACATGAAAACACACATAAGAACGACGCAGGGAACGGCAAACAGGAACAAAGAGGATAGGATAAGGGCACATGGGCTATATTGAAAGGAACAAACATTAGATACATTAACATGATGCACTATACGCGACATGCAATTATCGGAATTGAATCTTATTATGGAATTGGAATTGAATTGAACTGTTTCGACTGGAATTGGAATTGGAATTGGATTTGGAATTGAAATTTCTGCTCCGGAATTGGAATTAAAAAATTTCAGTGGATTTTTTCCAGCTCTGCTGACGATACCCAATGATGTGTGACCTTCATTTCAGAGATACAGCTACTGAAGAAGTCTGATATTCAAAGGTTTTATTCATCTTGAAAATTTTCTTGCAATGCCAGCTGACCTTCGTTTTGTTTCTTTCGTTTGATTTTGTTGGTCTTTCGTAGAAAATATTATCTGGTAGAAATTAGAATGGTAAATCTCTGATAAAGATTGATCAGACCCTAAATATTTTTGAAATATGTAATTGATCAAAATATCTCATTATACAGTGTCTCAGAACTATGAGGGCAGCATAATGCATCTATGCAGGTAGTTTAAAAACTATCAATGACTGCAAAGTACGGTGCCATTGTTAGATTTCTGTGTGTAGTACATCATGTCAAACGCTATTGCTGATCTTTTCATACTTGAAAGCTGTTTGAATCTGAATTTTATGAACATTCATTGTCGTCTGAATTCTTCATATTCCGATAAACATTAGTCATGTCAAGTGAATTCCGTTTGCATTTGAAGAAAGTAATCAAGATTTAAAGTGATATTTTAAATACGAGAACATCTGTGAAGTCAAGAGACAATGGAAAGGCATTTATGACTCTGAATATCCACGTCGAGACTCAATCTCCCGAATGCATGACAAGTTGGAGAACGCAGGAACAATTGGAAGCCTCCCAAAGGTCGTTCAAGAACTGCGCGGTCAAATGACATGGTCAATTTAGTTTTCTCTGCATTCGGTGATGACTCAAGAAAATCAATCAGACAAGCTGCTTCAGACTTGAATCTCACAAGAGCAACAATTAAGCGAATCCTTCATGAAAGCAACATCAGACCTTACCGCCCAACACTTAAGCATGAATTAAATGAAGATGACTTTGATAGGCGGGTCGACTTTTGTGAATGGTTTTGCGTGAAACAGTAACCGATCCAGACTTTCGAAACATGATCGTATGGTCTGATGAGGCCACGTTTAAATTGAATGGTCGGCTCAATCACCACAACAGTATCTACTGGATTGAAGAGAATCCTCATCAAATTTTACAGCATGATGTTAAGCTCCTTGGTGTTAACGTATGGGCATCTTTCTTCGCGCGACTTGATAGGGCCATTCTTCTTCAACGGGACGGTGGATGGTGAGAAGTATCTGGAGCTTCTACGTCCCCATGTAATATCGGAAATTCGGAGATTGTATCCGAATGACGAGGAGCTGCCATACTTTCAACAGGCTGGAGCTCCAGCTCATTATGACTCCATTGTACGAAGCTATCTCAATTCCTGAGTTGGCAGTGCCATCACTTCATGGATTGGACGTCGAGGTGACATTGAGTATCTTTCAAGAAGTCCTGACCTAATTCCATTAGACTTCATAGACTTCTTTTTTTGGGGTTATTTAAAAAACAAAGTCTACAAGAATCCACGTCCTCTCAATGTACAAGAAATTAGAGATAAAATCACATTAAGTGCAAGAAACGTTCTGATGGATCTTATCTCAAAAGTTTGTCGCTCTGTGACCTCTCACTGTCATGAATTAATCGCTGTCGATGGACAGCACTTTGAACATTTACGTTGAGAAACATGTACAAAATTTTCCGTACTGTTAGTTTGAAATAAATATCTGTATTATTTGACCCAGAAGTTAATAGTATTAACTGCATACATAGTTCTGAGACATCCTGTATTAAATCAAAATATTATCAACATACATACATGCTTCATATCTAAAGCATTTAGCCGCTCAATATACTTTCGCATCATACATGTTCCATGCATCTCATTGCTCATTAGATACATGATAATCTGAAATAAGATAATTCATACGACGGTCATTGATATAGACTTATCCCTTTCACACAGACTTATTACGGATGGAGCTCTGTGATGGGATATTTTTTGACACTTCGAATCGATGAAAAGTTTCGCTTTGATATTTCATCTGGTATCAATAAAAATAGGAATATTTACATGATGTTGCTAGTGATTGCTATCACACCTTTCTCGTACATGTAGCGGCACTCAAATATATCAGTTCATATGAACATTGTAAGCAAATTGATGAATTATAATCTTGTCCTCATGCAATTTTCTATTCACGCGTTGGCATGCTTACTCCATTTGCTTTTCAATGAATGTCATTCTTACATCAAATATACAACTTTCTACTAAAATCTGACATTAGCGGAATTAATAAAATTTGAATCGATTGCCATGAGAAGCAACAAAATATTAGGTAGACGATTTTTCTGGGATAATTTTCACACATGTAGTATCTACCATAAAAAATGCATGAATAGATGATATAGGCCTACTGCAATCTTATTTTTTTACTTCATTTGATTAAGAAATGGAAAATTTGAAATTTAGTCTGTAGGGCCCTCGACAACCTAATAAATCATCTCTCTACGAGTTATATAGGTAGTACTAAAAACGGATAGTCAAGAATTATAACAAGAAACGGAACCTTAGGCATTTGTGGTGTATGAACTTGCTTATAAGAAAATTTTGATGAGGCTACATTTCTGTTTATCATGTGGCAAGTGATCTGATACACTTGAATCTTCATAACAAATCTTAACAACAATTTTGATGCTACGAGGTCACTACCTAGATAGGCCTAGAATCTTGAATGAAAATGAAACTAAAGATGATATTAGAAAAGGAAATTGCACTGACATCATTCACCCTTGCAGAATGTGGGTCAGGTGGGTCGTGGGTCATGTTTTCGTGAAAAGTCGGTGGGTCAGGTGGGTCGTGGGTCACATATGCCATGGGTCAGGTGGGTCATGGGTCAAGTTTGGTTGACCCACTTCCAACTCTGGTCATACATATCAGACGGTCTCCAAGAAGACACGCTGACAAAGAACAGAAGAAGTTGAGGTTGACTGCCCATGATGTGGTCACTGGAGACTCTTGGAACTCATCCAAAAAGATGGCGTAGAAAATTGAGTTACTGCAAGGCAAGCCAAAAGTAAAAATTCCAGTAAATACTCCACAAAAGACTATGAAAAGGGCCCATCCTTGGTCAAAATCCGGAGATCCTTCTGTCATTTGATGATATAATTTGATCGAGACTAAAGTTAAATGTTGAACGGTTGTATAAGTTTATCTTGACAGAAACAATTGTGATGATGAGTTTTCTGATTAATTCAACAACATCTCTGCAGTTGTAAGCAACTGTCAGTGTTAAATTTGGAAAGTATAATCAGTTTATATTTGTGAGTGAAGTGTTTTGAAAGGGCAGAAGTCAAGGTTAATGCATTGCAATGACAATCAGGTGCAGTTTATTCAGAGAAAATGACAATGATATCAAATATCACGCAACATAACCTGATGAGTAGCAACATCTCAACTTCTGAAAGATGCAACTACTTACATCCGAGATGCGCAACTGGCATAGTAAGTGAACTTTCGATGGGTATTCATTGAATTATTCATGTAGAGGTCATGAATATTCATTGTAGAGGGTGACACTGTAATTGTCGGTAAATTTACATCACTGAAGTACACCCTCAGAAAAAATTTTCATGAGGGCGGATGTATTTTAATGCGAATTCATGAGATCGAGAGCTGATTGTCATTATGGGTATTATCATCATGATATTCTCATAAGAAAATATTTAACTCATGATAGTTGTGAGAGAATGAGCGGTTGCCGGACACTGCACGGTTTTAGGACACAAGGGGAGATGTCTGCGAAATTTAACTATGTTGCACCGGACACTCTTGGTTCGGAACGGCTCGGTTTGCTTCGAAAACAACTTATGAAAATTTGGCTTGTCCTGAAACCACGCACGATGCTCATTGGACGACACAGAACGCCTCGCTTTGGCTTTGAAAATAACTTAGAAAAACTTCCGAGACGAGGGAGGTTATGTGTTCTGAAAAATGTTTTACAAGTGTTTGCCAGGAATTCAAAATTTTCACTTTGTGTGGCAAAATAACTTAGAAAAATTTCATGTGTCCGGTAACCGCGCACGATTCTCATTGTCATTGGAGGATGGGTTTTGTCCAACACCGTTTCGTGATGTGCTTCTCTCGTTTTGAAGGAGATATAAGAAGCGGCATTTCTCGCCCTGTTTCAATCTTTCACTCACTCGTCTGTCTGTCTGTCTAACTAACTTATAAGCTGTAGTGTATTCTGTGACGAAATCCATGTCCGCTAAAGGTCTGACTATTTCACCGATTAAACAAGTTGGAAACTTCTGGTATCGTCATATTTCGACCAGAATATATTTTTTGGACCATATTCAAGATGCTTGTTAGCGAACATTCATTCCTTTTGATATCCAACTTGTTTCAAACTACTTACAAAGGGGATTCATCTCGGCAGTATATAAATTTGCAAAAAATTAAACTTTTTAAAAGCTGCTCAATAATTTTTTGGACCACATGAGCGTAATCTCCGTAAAAAAGTGGATCTTTTCATCTGAAAATTTTATACTGTGTACAGACACTTTTTTAAGTCGACATCAAAGATATTCAATTGTTTAAAAGGGCTAGATTAGATGAGAAAGAGATACCTAAATTTGAATCCATTTTAGTACGGTCCTTATCGTGGCAAAAAAGCATTACGGCAATGGGGCGAAATTGCTGTTTTGTCGGCTGTGCGATGTGCGATGCGACAAAAAGCCTTAGAAATGGCATATGATATAAAGCATAATTTTATTGATATTATACGGTAAGCTTCATGAATATTCATTCAGTTGTTTCTCTGAAAAAAAATGTTGAAGATGAGAGCAGTATTACAGCAATCTAATGCAGTGCTATCGATCCATGTGGAAGAAAAAATATTCACATGAAGACTGATGGGGTATCAATTGATAAACACTCAACTCCCTCTGTAGAATTCATGAGTATTATAACAATTTCAGTGAGAATCCGAATGTCACACTGAGGAATCGGCTATTAATAAAGGCTCACCCATGTCAACAACGCTCTTCGAGTTATTCACGAGGCTGAAACTACAATGGATCTATGTATTGAGAGAGGCATTTTAGGGCCAATCGATCATCGTATGTCTGTCAATGTCAAAAATGTTCTCAATGTGCATTGTATAACATGCGTAGTATATGTTGTTTGCTGAAGGCAATATTATATCAAATTTTCTGATAGTTCATATTCATTTTTTCTGTTGTATCATGTAATTTCCTACCACAAAATTGCATAGACACGTTAGATTATTGCTAAGCTTGGCAATCGCGTCTGGGCACAGCAACGATATACATGTACAATCATAGCCAGGCTCCGTACTTATTACAAAGACACAATTTAACTGCATGATCACAAGTAAAGACGCGGTTCATTTTTCTGCTCAGCAAAGTCATTTAGTCATGCATTTGGTGAATTGCAAGTGAACTGGACTCTGCTTTCATCTAAAAATGAAGCAATTGGTTTTCATTTGTCTTATTCCTATATAACATGCGCTCTTCAGATCTAATAATCAACTGACATAAAATAATTCAATAAAGTCTAATTGAAATAATTGCATCAGCAGCTCTCTTATTAACAACTGCGCTTTGCAAAGCATCTGAAAAAGTAGAATGTTAGACTATTGGGCCCTATTTGCTGCAATTTGGACATTTTTTTAGACATGCATAAAAATATCTTGTTTGGAATTTATTATTAAAATGCGTTTTAGCTCTGTAATCACTAAAAAGAGGCAATGAAAAAGAAGATTTGTTGCTCGCTTGCAAATATTTTCAAATTCATGCAATATCAGCTGATTTTCACTGGCTTCGTTGCACACAAGGTAAAAACACGTCTATTTCCTATCTAGCCCTTTATAGTATTAAATATCTTTGGTCGACACTCTAACTCTATATATTTACTCTATGTTTGTAATTGTAATCAATTACATTGATGAAGATGTAATTAGTAATTGTAATCAATTACATTTCGTGAGTAATTGACACAAGTCTGGACTTTTATAATGAAAAGCGTTTGTTGAAGAAGCTAATTCTGATCATAAAGAACGGATCACCTAAATTTCGCCGAAATTCATTTGATTCTCATGTATTCCAGTCGTGTCACAAATGAACGTGCCATGCATAGAGTAGGGATATATAGGTAGAGTGTCGACTCAAAAAAAGTATCTGTAAACAGTGAAAATTTTTATATCAAAAGATTCAGTTTTTTGCGAAGATCACGTTCTCGTGGTCTAAAAAATTATTTGAGCACTTTTGAAAAAAGTCAAAATTTTGCCAAATTATATACTACCGAGATGACTCCTCTATGTAAGGCAGCATGCAAAAAGTTGTATATCAAAAGGAATGAATATTTGCTAATAAGCATCCTAACTAAGCGGAAATCAAGCTGATTATCTAGGGAATTTCATGTTCCGTATTATAATGAAAGTCTTCATGAAAAAGTCGCGATATTATTCATGCTCTCTTGGCTGAAATGTCAAGTTTTTAATTCAATTTTCACCGGCATGATTATATGATTCGATCGCTAAATTCATGTTTCATTTCTTGAATCTGAATAGATGATGTGGACCTATATTTACATCGTTCAAAGTTAAATGAAATAATTGTCTTTGATTATGTGGTTTTGCTCTGCAAAGTGGCAGGTTGCTTGTGATATGATCATGCTTAAGAAAATACTCCTGAGGTTGAGCATGAAAGTAATAGGAACCATAGAATTTCTAATTCAACAAACATCAAATCTCCAAGACTGTCATGAGAATCTGTGAAATGCCATCATTCCTTCTGCATTTCAATCATGATCACTCAATTGCATTGTAATTTCTGCAAAACTGCAAAAATATGCATATCACACATTTGTTGACAATGCTACCTGTATCTCCCTTGAGTTCATTTAATAAAATCGAAAGTGCATCCACATTGGGGATTTAATGATTGTGGAGTTACCACTCTACCTAATATATCTACTCCATCATTTGAGCAGTTTTGAAAAAGTCAAAATTTACCAATTTATATACTTCCGAGATGACTCTCCTATATAAGCAGTAGGAAACAAGTTGGATATCAAAAGGAATGAATATTTGGTAATAAGCATCCTAACTAAGCGGAAATCAAGCTGATTATCTAGGGAATTTCATAAATTGTATTATAGTGAAAGTCTTCATGAAAAAGTCGCGATACTATTCGTGCTTTCTTGACTGAAATTAATTGTTATTAATTCAATTTTCACCGACATGATTTCATGATTCGATTACTAAATTCATGTTTCATTTCTTGAATCTGAATAGTGATTTTAAAGTTGAATGAAGTCATTGTATTTGATTATGTGATTTTGCTGTGCCAGTGGCACGTTGCCTGTGATATTATCACGCTTAAGAAAATACCCTTGATACTCTATGATGCCATGCTTAATTCAAGAGCTTACATTCTCAGTTTTAAAATGAGATATGATAGACTTGCATCCGATATTGTATTTGCTGAGCAGTGCTTAAGATATGAAAATCACCCAATTTTCAAATTGCAATTCTTCAATAAGAAAACATGTTAGTATGATAATTTTTCAGGCACCGTAGGACTAGCATTATCTGAGCACTCTTTTGATATAATATTAGTCATCAACATCAGTCATCTAGGAAAAAATAGTCATATCCAGAAGTTGTCACAAAATCATGACTCTTTTGACTGACGATGCATCAAAAAAGTTCATGTTTCGTATCTTCAGAATCCTTGAGATGTAAGGAGTGCGAATATGTAAGCTTTATTCCAATAAGTTCAATAGTTTGTCTTTAAACTTCTATAATATTTCTTCTCATTTCCGCTAATGTACACAAGCATCATGCAAAGTGAATGAATGTTCAAAACAAAACAACTAGCGAATCCCTGTCTCACAGTGACTGTAATTGTTTACCTTGCGTGTCTGTACTTTAGTGGTAATGAGAAGAAATATTGAAGCTGGTGCTAGTTGTAACTCTTGATACTGAAATCAGTAAGAAGTCAGGATGTACGTTCAAGGGGAAGGCTTGCGTCTTCAACATCAACTAATGGAAGTGACATCCACTATCGTAATCTTTTCATCCAAATTAATTGTTTCATTTCATTCTCCTGTGATCATCATTTGATGTGACCGCTTTCTTCGTAAATCGTGTAATAAACTGTTCTTCTCGATTATTTTTTGTAAATACGAGTATCAGAAAATGTCTTTCCATTCATATATTATCTTCTGGAGTTGTATGACATGCTTAGCATATCTACAAACTACTGACAGCAGCCTAATAGGCCTGGGCCATTTTGGCTTAACTTACCTGGCTATTATAATACAAAGCATATTCTAGTAAAGTTCGTGACCAAAGCAGCTTATCAAATACATGCATTGTGCACATGTAGTCAAACACAGCGGCTTTGCATGCACTACAAATGCGAATCATATCGGCATATAGGTGCATGTTCTTCTAGTCTACGGTTCACTATATGATAAAGCTACTCATTCTTTCATTTGAGAAACCTATCAATCACTATAGGCGCTAATAGGCTACGTGACTGCATGGAATGACCTACATCATAGAGGCCTACATGTGATTACATAGGACAGATTTGGCTCTCCTATGACCATAATCAGTAGTCTAAACCAGGGATGCGGAGTCCTATCATTTTGATAGGACTCCGACTCCGAGTGGCAAATACGTGTATATAAAGCCTAGTTTTTTTTTAAAAAAACTGGTAACCTACATCATAGATCATTATAGGTTTACTTGAACCTGCTTTTTAGTGATCATTGCTGTATCAATTATCAATCATTATGGATGAAAGCTTATCAAACGTCGCTTTAAGTTGGATGCATGCGATTGGGCTCCTTCAATATTGCTGATGCGTGCTTCACACGGTTTTTCTCCAGTCTCTACCAAACAGGAAAATCCCCATCCTCCTCCAAAAAATATGAGTACACTTTTGATTTTAATATGGGCTTTGGAGGAGCCATCACACACGATTAACGTGAGGGCAAGAGGTAATGTTCTCAAACAAACTAGTATTTCATTTTGATCTCTGATGTGACCTTTGGTGCCTAAGTGTGGTCAGGTTAGGAAGACTTGTCTTCTCTACTAAATCACCGAGTGAGACGAAAATTCTTTTTCACTATCACGGCTCATTCCCTCAATAATTACATGCCTATTTTTTTGCTGCTGTCTCGACTGTACTTTTGACGGAGAAAGTTGAGATCAATACAGTGACAGCTATGGACAAAGATAAATAAGTTGTTTGTATTATGCTATTTCGGGTCTATAGTTACTGACTCCGACTCCAGCAAAGATGATAGGACTCCGGGACTCCGACTCCGCAGATTTGAGTCTAAACCTAAATGTACAATGTGCATGTAAATATAGGTGACCTATATACACATTATGAGTAGTCATGGTAAATACATAGAAAGTAATGATACTGGCATCAATCACTAAAGTTTCGAATTGTTATTAACCTTGATATTGTGTACACGTGTACATGCACATGTATGTACACATTGCAATCGTTAAGATTAGAGCTTGTAGCCTCTTATGTAATATATCATGTTGGAAGTCTACATGTTTGCACAGCCATCTAACAAAACTGCTAATTTTACGCAAAACAAATGCATAAACCTAGCGTACTTGCAAAATTCATTCTTGTAATATAATTATGATACTGACATTATTCAGATTCTGTTAAATACCTCATATTTTTTGTTTAACTTAAAGACAGTATTCAATTTTCACTCATTTAGAATTCGAATAGTAAAGCAAATAAGAAGGAAATATATTCCGATGCAAAATGGAGCCATGATTAACCGCAATTGCTGATCACATTAACCGCAACCGTCCTCAACCGTGAGAGCTTTAACCGCAACCGACCTCAACCGTGAGAACTTTAACCGTAACCGACCTCAACCGTGAGAGCTTTAACCGCAACCGACCTCAACCGTGAGAACTTTAACCGTAACCGACCGCAACCGTGAGAGCTTTAATTGATTACGCTTGTGAAAATGGGATAACTCTTCTGACTCTACCACCACACACCACTCACAAAATGACCGAATGCGCCAAATAAATGCTTAACCGAACCTTCTGCAAATCCTTGAAATATGCTTTGAATTCAGAGGCGGATTCTTGGATGGTCAACAATCCACTGCGCACGAAATTCCTAAGATCTTCGAGGCGGCATACAAACGTACTGCAAGTATTGAGAGAGCAGTAAATGGGTTTCGTGGTTGTGGATTATTCCCATCTGATAAGAACATTTTCACAGACGACGATTACAAAGCTTCTTTTGGTACTGAAGAGCATGCACCTGTTGATATCAGCTCAGAACTCCGAAATGAAAATGAAGAAACCAGTGAGCCAAAAGATCAGAAACGATCAACACCAGGTAAATATTGTATTTTTTATTTCATAATAGGTTTTCCTCTAGATCGATAATAATCTACACTGTACCGGTAGACTATGGCTCTCAGATGATTCTGAAAGAATTTTTAGGCCCTTTAATTGAGGCCTATATGCAATAGGCTATTCTTAAGTAGATTTTCTACACAGTTTGTTAATGAAATAGTAGTTACAATAAGGTCCAATAATCATTTTTCGATAATAGATGAAAGTATTTTCCTATTTATGAACACATTAAACAGATGGACTACATGAATCAGATCCCATGACAGACCTACATAGCCCTTTGCATATGTAGTTGTTTACATTGTTCAGTTGGATCATCGCCTGATCCCCAAACTACAAATCCCGTGGACCAACCATGCGCATCATCATCCCTGAAACACAAGTTATCTTTACAGCGAGTTAGGATTTATGCCCTCAATCGAAACAGAATGCTCCAAGACCAAGGAAGCAGAGAGCATAAAAGGTTTATAAGTTAGCACCTAGAGGCCAAAAAGAAAGTAGGTGTAATGGTCTAGAAACAAAAATTGATGCAAGCTAGACTAACTACGGACTTTGATCACTGAATTTTGGCAATTTCAAAAAATGGAGAATCGCGCGATTTTTGATTAACCGTGCCCTGAGTTGCACGATTCGAAATCGCGCCCGCCACTGCATGTAGGCTATATGGACCGCAATCTGCATGTCCATAGAAAAATATTTCGGCTTTCAGTTTCAATCAGTGTTCAACATTTCCATGGTATTCTCATCGCACCAAGGAGAAATAAAACTTAGTCATTGTATGAAATCTTCATTCGAAAAAATTCATCCAATTAAACTTTAATGTAGGATGAACCATAGAGTAGAGAAGAAAAAAATCCTTTCTCTGTGAATTGACTTTCAAATTCTGGGATTCATCGAATAGTACTTGTAAAAACAGATTAATATTTTCAGAATTTACATAGACTATATGAAATTCCATGATCATTGCCCCATGAAGATATTTCCGGTTGTTGTAAGATAGACAAAAATAAGGATACTTTGGCATCAAGATATCATTCTTTGTTATAGTTAAAGTCAAGATTTGAATGGTAAAATATTGATGGAAAAGAACTAGGGATGCTACAGAATAGCGCAATGACAAATGATATTATCTAACTGGGTTGCTTTTATATGAAAAAGTTTTAAGACATTCGATATCTATTTTACCGATGATTGGCATCTAATCAAACTCAATCTACTAAACAAATATTTTGGCTAAAATTTCGAATGAAATTAGCTTAGCATGAAATTGCGTTTCAAAATTTCGTAAATTTATGCTTTAGGACGCGAAATATATATTTTGTGAACTATGCACTGCAAATCTTCGTAACTTTCTATAAATCCAATCTACTTGTCAATGTAAGGAGGATTATACAATCTATGATACGTCGCAAATTTAGATACAATGAGACAACTTTGTTTCAAGAAATGAATTTTGTTCATTTTTGCCTTAATTTACTATTTCCCTAAACAAAATTGAAGCTGCCAATTTTTCCGTGTCGCTACCTAGACCCAGTGATCGATCAATACACTGAAGTTTATCGTTTACATCTGTCAGGGAATGAAAACGTTATGTTGAAATAAACATTTTTCAACAGACTTTAAATGAAATTTCCATGGTTTTTTCTGTAGTAATTCTTTGTGAAAATCATGTTTCAATTTTCGTAGCTAAACAGAACTTGTGCATATACCGTCTCAAGTTAAGAAACATGGTCCTAGGTCTGTATACTGAATGAATTTGTCCAGCGCATCGCAGTTTAGCATTGTTCATAATATGAAGTATCTATCTCCTGGAATATGGATCATGAGAGGCTTCCAAGTGCAAGACGAATTCTTGCCCTGACCAACGCAAATTCAGTAGCATTTACACCATAAACATGGAGCTTTTAAATCCTTCAATATGACGTAGATCAATTGAATTAACTGATTTAACGAATTCATATTCATTTCAATTTCTTGATGAGGAACTTGATTGCAAAACTTCTTCATATTGTTATTGATTAGCGCAATGCGGCTGTCAAATATGTATAACATTTACTTGATTTTCACAGAATGTAAAACAATATTTAAAATCAGCGAAATTGACAAATTATAGGCTGATGAATAAGTCAAGTGATTCAGATAGAAAATAAAAACAACAACAACTTCCACTGAAATTTGAGGAGCGAAATTGACACAGTGTGTTGCGATCGAAATCGTCTTCAATATTTTCGTGGATAGTATTTTTAGTAATTGCAAAAATATGCTAAGCTATCGCATCACTGTAGGCCTACAGAGCACAGACTTGAAAAAAGTGAATAAAGGCATTGATAAGAAAACAATATAGCGATCGTGTCAGCCAATGAGAAACCAGAATTAGAAGATTTCAATGCAATGATATATACAATAAATTTGAGCCTCCTAAATACTTCTGTTGCAATCTCAAAAAAATCAAAAATTGTAACAACTAGCCCCGTACTGCCGTGCTGTTTTTCATTAATATTTTGCAACTGAATTTATTATAAGTGCACCAATTACATTATGAAAGATAATAAGCTTGTGTTGCTCGCTAATTATTGTAATCATATCTACTCCATTGTTTAATTCATAAACTTACTTAAGAAGAAATTTTTCTTTCATGAGATGTTTCATTAAATCCATCCATTCAATGAGTCCCGGCTCAATTAATTAAGAAATCAATTATTAAGTAAATATCTTTATTCTGGATAACGTCAATAAGATTTCAAAACTTCAGAAGTCTTTTTCTTTCTGAATTGATCAATAAAAAGTCCACATTGATGCGAATGTCGTCGTAGCAGAACAATAGTGCTAGACCTGTTAAACGTTGCTGTGACATCGTATTGCGTAGATAGTTTTTCAAATACTTCATCATAGAAAAGGTTCTTTCCGCCGTCGCTGTTGATATTGTATTGTCGCAAATATTTTTAAAATGACAAATGCATGCATTAGGATAAAAATATAGGTAAAATATATTAGGTAAGGCACCTGCTGAACGAGAAACTTCACACATGCCGTAACGAGGTCTTAAAGATACTGGACAAAGGAAGCAGCGACATGTCGGCGGTTGCACATTATTAGATAAGTTGGCGGCAAAGGGCAGTGCATATAAACATTCAAATGAATGAATGATTTGTTGAAATAGGCTATCTTAAGAACTCGTACAAATAATATTTAACACCATTAATTTCACATCGAAGGGGTACTCGAGCACGGTAGCGCTCCTTAAATCCGCCAATGCCTACGGCATACATGATAAAGTAATGGCTACATGCATCGATAATTTTGCGTAAATCTACATATTCCGGTATCAGCAAATCGTAGGAAAAGACTTTTGTACTTTGATATTGAATATCTGCAAAAACGAACTGTATTAATACATGTTTTACATTTATGTGTCATCCAAGTCGGGTGACCTGCAATAGCGCCAACTTGAGTCTAATCTTTACATAAAATGAAGATTTGACATATTTATGTCTCTTCAATAACTTTCCATTCGAAGGGTGAAATTCCCAACTAGTTGACCAACATTAATAAAGTAGAATACTTAGGTCACAGATATTAAAAACGCATTGTTGTTGCTATTTAGCTACTGCCCTCACGAAAATTCCTCATGATTTTTTATGAGATTTTCCAATATATCTCATGGAATTTCATGCGGATTTGAAACGTCTTCGCATGAAACATCTCATCATATGTCATGAGTTTCTAAAAAAATATCATTAAACAATTCATGTTTCTATTTCATACTTATAAATTTATTGACATGGTATTTGATAAGTGGATGGGGGGACATGGTATTTAGTTATTGCGGTTTTCATGATCTCGCCACGTTGCACCAAAGCCCATAAAATGCCAATAGTACTATTTCAGCATTCGCAATAAAAAAAACTATCTATCATGATTAGGGCAATTTTTTATGACATGTCATATTTTTGTCATATTATGTCTGTTGTGTAATATTTAGTCATACTTCGAAATTTTCCTATTTTCACATGTAAGTCATAAATGTTTATTCTGAAATACAGAGTGGTCCGTAAGTTTGTATACAGATGAAATAAAACTTTTAATGACCCAAAACATGTATATCTTAGAGGAAAATGTTTATCTCATCTAAAATCAAGGGAAACATATGCAGAGTGTCTGCGTCGGTATATTCAAAGATTATTACAAATGTTCAAACTGCCTGCCTTCATTCGCAACACATTCCTCAAGACGAAATTTAACATCATGACACAACTTGGAGCGCATATATCTATTTTCATTGATGCGATTGAATGAATCAGTGATGCAAAGTTTCATTTCCTGAACAGTTGTAGGTTATTTGCTATACACATCATCTTTAGTAACAGCCCAATACGAAGAAGTCCATTGGAGTGAGATCAGGTGACCTGGGAGGCCACTCAATCGTTCCACGTCTTCCCAACCAGTGGGAGGGAAATGTCTTGTCAACGAAATTTCGCACAGATTTTGCGTAACGGTGCGGAGCTCCATCTTGCATGAAGAACATTTCATTGAAATCACGACGCTGTTTCAGTGTGGAAGTGATAGTTCTAAGAAGATCCAAGTAATTTCTGCCATTCACAGTAGTTTCAAAGTGGTCCTAGTTGGCTCTGGAAATTAGTTTCTCAGACCATCTGAAGAAATTCCTCCTCAAACAGTAAATCCTGGTTGATTGATTTGTCTCTCGATTACAACGTGGTGATTGATTGTATTCCGGTAAATACAATTATGGCGGTTTATATGGCCGGATAATTTAGAAGTGCCTTCATCACTCTATAGAATGCAATAGAGTATTTCTGGGTTTTCACTGATTACATTTAAGAAAATTTCGAAAAATTCGAACCGACGATCTGGATCATCCTCTAATAATCTGTGGATTAACCGAGGTCTGTAAGGTTTCAAACCTAGAGACGACATCATTCGCTGTACTAAAGTACGACTAATGGATAACTCTGAAGATGCGCGCCGCGTTGATTTTTTAGGTGAGAGAACATAAATGCTTCAGCCACAGCTTGAAAATTTACTTGGGTACATACACTGACAGGACGACCACTTTGCGTAGCATCCATAATCGATCCCGTTTCATCGAACTTGTCCCTAATGCGATAGAGTGAAGGTCGTGTAGGTGCTGCACCCATGTCATCTGGCTAGTTGCGAATGACGGCTGCTGCATTCTCATGCTTCCACCATAATTTGAGGTTAATGATCATTTCCAAAAGAGCCAAAAATGATCCAAAAAAGCTAAAATCACAAAAGACCCAAAAGAGCCACAAAATGAAGCCGATTACCCAAAAAAGCCAAACTTGAGCTCAGCACACCAGTCTACTGTACATTCACACAATCAGTTTCATTACCATAGCTATCGATGTCACTCCTCCACAGCAATTCAAATCCACAAGATCAGTCCACATTTCGCTACTCAAATCCAAAAAAGCCAAAATATTCTGCGCTACTGCATCGATTACCCGAAAAAGCCAAACTTAAGCTCAGCACACCGGTCTACATCCACACTATCAGTTTCATTACCATAGCTATCGATGTCACTCCTCCACAGCAATTCAAATCCATAAGATCAGTCCACATTTCGCGACTCAAATCCAAAAAGCCAAAATATTCTGCGCTACTGCATCGATTACCCGAAAAAGCCAAACTTAAGCTCAGCACACCAGTCTACTCCCACACTATCAGTTTCATTATTTTTGCTGGAGATTTCTGAAAATGATTCGAATTACTGACTTTTATTTTCTTTTTAGCTAGTGAATTTTGGTACTTTGATTCTGTCCGTCTGAGTTTGGTTTTCATAATCCCGACTTTGATGCCGGCATTGATCCCGTTATTTTTTGAGATAGGGATCCTGCGATTGTTCCCTGGATAGCAACCTTGCCCTCAGAGGCGAATTTTCTGAATATCTTTTAGTTCAAGCAATTATGGCCACCAGATATTTATGTTTAGTATTTTACTTTTTGTGTATTATGCAACTTTTGACAGAAGGATAATAAATTTGGCACGATGCTTTCTTCGTGAGAGCTATTTTTAAATTTGAATGTCTGCATCATTTTGACTGATGTCGTTATATATTCAGTTCTAGTTTATTTTGCGGCATCAATTCTTAGTGAAGTAAGGGTTAATGATTTTTTTGCTATAGAGCCAAAATAAACAACATCACGTCAAAAAGAACAGATCGAGCCACAACTTCTGCGCATCTCTGCGGAAAACGCAATAGAGCCAAACTTAAGCTCTACAGTGCCTCACTCACCTTCATGTGACATTTCAACTTTTCAAACACACACATTGCGTTTTCTGCAAAGATGCGCAGAAGTTGTGGCTCGATGTGTGTTTGAAAAGTTGAAATGTCGCTGAATAGGCCATATTTTCAAACTTGTGAAGGCTGTGTAAGACAGAGTATTGCATGGATTTTGATGAGATACTGTAGAGCTTCAGTTTTTGTCTCTATTGCGTTTTCCGCAAAGATGCGCAGAAGTTCTGGCTCGATGTGTTCTTTTTTGTCGTGATGTTATTTGTTTTGGCTCTATAGCAAAAAATCATTAACCGAAATAAGTTGAATTGATATAAAGGATTCTTCCTATCCATATAGAGATATTCACATAAGCTTATGGAAAATCTTTGAATTTGAAATTATCTGCTTATTGTGTGTGCATGTTTGAAATTTCAAATACATTTTTTAATTTTAATTTTTTACTTTTATTTCTGCATCTGATGATCAATTATTGAATTTTTCAGAATCATGTTACTTTTAGTCTCAGTGTCTCGATAAAAGTCACCGAATTGGATTATTTATTTCATCTGCAGAAACTATAAATATTAAAATGTGCGATCTTGTGATATTTGATTTGAACTAAACCTTCACTTATTTGACATTTGACCACTTCTAATACAATTATGCAATCTCAGAGCGATTAGTAATCATCGTAATCACACTTTGATCTTACGATTAGTGCATGATTTATTAGTTTTTGTTGTCAGTTTCTATTTCAAATGGTGATCTAATGGAAATTGACGCTTTAAGCAGTATCTGTTAAAAACTGACGGTTTTTGACCTTTGACCTTCACCTCCGCCCAGGGATGAATTTAGAAATAAAACTGATGCTGTTTTTCTGAATCCCCTTTCAATGCCTTTTCGATTAATGTGTGGTTCGACAGAATTGGTTTGGGAGATCAGGAAGAGGCGAGAATTTCCCCCCTCAGAGCTATATCTTGCTTTCTAGGGAAGGTCTCCTTTATCCCAGCGCTCAAGTAAGACTTTTCAGTGGTGTTGCACTATCACTCGTACTCAGTCACATAAGTCTGTTTTAAATCCATTGTGACGAAGTTTGGCGAAATTTGATGAATTTGGAAAATGTGAGGGGAGGAGGGTAATAGAAGTACCTAAGATTTTTTCATTCACCAAGAGTTTTGTAGACCCCACTTACAAATTTAGTCCATTCTAAATTCTTATGTCATATCGAGAACCAGAAGATGATGGTGATTAAAATGAGCACCATTTCATGCACAAAATTATACATCAATTATTCATAATAAAAAGGTATTAAATTCGATGTTCATGACTCGGAATGATAATTCATTAGTTTCACTGTCAACAGGCGGGAATGAAGGAAACTGCTTTGATCTCCGACACCCACAATTAAATTGTTAACAGACACTGAACATAACTATCACTGTAGATAGGCGTCAAGTTGCCAGATTTCTATGATTCAAATTTCGGGCTTTAAGAGAGGCTGGTGAATGATATGATGACAGCTATGTTTTGAGGGCGTCAATGGCAAATTAGAGGGCCGCGTTAGCGGCCCTCTAATTTGCCATTGACAGCCCGAAAAATGTAGATGTCATAATCATTGTATGCCATGTTGCGAAAGATTTCTATGGTTTCATTTCCAGGCCATGAATTTTCCGGGCCGTTAATGAATTTCTGGGCATTATCAAAGATATCAGTCTTATATACATGGTATACAATGCAGCTGTGTGGAAAACGTCAATGGCACGTCAATCACCCTCGCACCAGAATGACTGACGCCAAAAGTTGTTGACGCTGTCCTTTCTCTATTAATGAAATACCGAAGTTGCTACCAAAGAGGACAATAGCATAGATATCTGATCTCTATGGTTGCTACAGCTTGTCTAGTGTTGAATATCGAAAGAGAATGACAGCTATTAAGTCAATACAAGACACCAACACCCTTGATTCCCCGACCGCACTCGCCTGACCTAGGAATCGAACCGATATGCTGTCTCGCTACAATATGAACGCTGTTAGCGTTCTGTCAATAATAATAGGACAATATGCTGTCGATATCACTTAGAGATGACTTCTGCCTTCACTCGCATTCCTTTTGAACCGTCAGCGTGGCCTAGTGAAGAAGGTGCGAGCTCGTCTCCACCGCGGGCTTCGGTTCGATTCCTAGGTCAGGCGAGTGCGGTCGGGGAATCAAGGGTGTTGGTGTCTTGTATTGACTTAATAGCTGTCATTCTCTTTCGATATTCAATGAATTACGACAGACCTTTGTTGTCAATCTTGTCTAGTGTTACCCTTAGGAAAATGATAGCAATGATCGCTGGCCCCAGACGAGGGATTGTCGGCATACTCAACAGCAGCTGTTGGCAAGCGATAGCATTATTCACACAGTCTTGTCAGATGCCGGCTCCGGTGCTATGGACCTTGTCCGATAAATGGAACGAAAAGATTTCGCAGTCATTGAGAAGAAAAAGTCAAACCACAGAATTTCACGAACAGTCGCCTCACACGCTGAATAATCAAATTGATTGATCAATAAGGTTTTTAATCCCGAGATTAGTTAACCAGGATTCCGGGATTCGCTAACATCTGTTTTTAGGCAGTTAAGCTGTATGAATATGGAGTAACAATGAGGATAAACGTATTTCATTGTTGCAAATTGCAATACTGATATATTTGAAACTTTCTTTCTCATTATAATATTAGACTTAAACTATCAAGAATACAACAGACACGATAGTCTTATAATTACATATAAGTGTGCATTACTTATTCATACATTTTATCATATACTAGAAATAATTTTAGCGTATGTTTGTGCAGTATGCCAAAAATTTACTTTCATTGATTTTGATCAACAAAAGAAAAATGTTCAGGCAGCCGAGAGAGAGAAAGAGCATTCATTATGCATAACAAGTGTATTAATATTCAATGAATTTTTAAAGCGATTATTACAGAATATTGATCTTTTACCAGACGTCACAAAAGTCGCGGTATTTGCATTTCGATTTGAAAATCACATACCACAATTTCAACATTGAGTTGGAAAAGCACTGAAATAAGAGAAGCTATGAAATATTCTTCAAAAAAAAGATTCATCAGGAAAGTATTAGTCCGGGAGCTAGCGTGAAGTTGTGCAGGGAACGAGGTAGTACATAAAACTTTCACATAGCATAGTACACCTCTAACCTACTGCAAAACTTCGCGTCTGCCGGATCAGATCATTTGCTTTTCAGAAATAGAGAGGATAACAAAATCGTATGTATTTCCAATGGTAAAATTGTGACATTTAAGGTGCTGACTCCATTTTTTCGAATTTTTGCTCATAAAAGTTACACAAATTGGCATTTTGTTGAACTGGTTATTATAGAAATCATCTACAGATCATGATCTTTCAAATGAGTTATCATTCATTGACAGAGGATGAAGTAAAGTGTACAAACAGACACTTCTCGTTGGTGTAACTGCAAATTTTAACATAGAAATTTCAGGAAAATTGTTGATATACTTTAACGAAAAGTGTCTGTTTGTACACTTTACTTCATCCTCTGTCAATGAATGATAACTCATTTGAAAGATCATGATCTGTAGATGATTTCTATAATAACCAGCTCAACAAAATACCAATTTGTGTAACTTTTATGAGCAAAAATTCGAAAAAATGGAGTCAGCACCTTAAATGTCACAATTTTACCATTGGAAATACATAGGATTGTGTTATCCTCTCTATTTCTGAAAAGCAAATGATCTGATCCGGCAGACGCGAAGTTTTGCAGTAGGTTAGAGGTGTACTATGCTATGTGAAAGTTTTATGTACTACCTCGTTCCCTGCACAACTTCACGCTAGCTCCCGGACTATATGGGTGCGAGACACTGTCTTTGCTTTCACACAAATATACTTCACAAGTCCAATTCAAATGTGGTCAGTGACTCAAAAGGACAGATTAAGCCTGATTAATAACGAAATAAACTACAAGGAGTAGCGTGTACATCTCGGGATCATTGTAGTCCGTGAAGATAATGCCGCGGTCCGGATCCGGAGTTTGGGAACCTCTGCTCTAGAGAATGTTTAGAGGAAGAAAACTGCTTTCTAATGGCCCTCTTTTTGCAGATTTTACTTCGGATAATTTATGACCGCCAGTGACGAACTGGAGTGGGTAACTTGATTCTTCATTAGCTTATTTAACTTAATGGGCCTACACAACAGTTCACCTATTACTTAGGGTTCACAACGCATTTGCTACTGGTTTTCACATCATTTTCTGGCTAACGTAGAATTGCTTTTCCACTAATGACAGGAAAGCTAAGCTTTCTCTTCTCACCACATTAGGGTTAATGATTTTTTACTATAGAGCCAAAATAAATAGCATCACGAAAAAAAGAACACATCGAGCCAAAACTTCTACGCATCTTTGCGGAAAACGCAATAGAGCCAAACTTAAGCTCTACACTACCTCACTCACCTTCAAGCAAAGTTTCATCAAAATCCATCCAATACTCTGTCTTACACAGCCTTCACAAGTTTGAAAATATGGCCTATTGAGCGACATTTCAAACTTTCAAACACACATCGAGCCACAACTTCTGCGCATCTTTGCGGAAAACGCAATAGAGCCAAACTTAAGCTCTACACTACCTCACTCACCTTCAAGCAAAGTTTCATCAAAATCCATCCTATACTCTGTCCTACACAGCCTTCACAAGTTTGAAAATATGGCCTATTCAGCGACATTTCAAACTTTCAAACACACATCGAGCCACAACTTCTGCGCATCTTTGCGGAAAACGCAATAGAGACAAAAACTGAAGCTCTACACTACCTCACTCACCTTCAAGCAAAGTTTCATCAAAATCCATTCAATACTCTGTCCTACACAGCCTTCACAAGTTTGAAAATATGGCCTATTCAGCGACATTTCAAACTTTCAAACACACATCGAGCCAAAACTTCTGCGCATCTTTGCGGAAAACGCAATAGAGACAAAAACTGAAGCTCTACACTACCTCACTCACCTTCAAGCAAAGTTTCATCAAAATCCATTCAATACTCTGTCCTACACAGCCTTCACAAGTTTGAAAATATGGCCTATTGAGCGACATTTCAAACTTTCAAACACACATCGAACCAAAACTTCTGCGCATCTTTGCGGAAAACGCAATAGAGCCAAACTTAAGCTCTACACTACCTCACTCACCTTCAAGTAAAGTTTCATCAAAATCCATCCAATACTCTGTCTTACACAGCCTTCACAAGTTTGAAAATATGGCCTATTCAGCGACATTTCAAACTTTCAAACACACATCGAGCCACAACTTCTGCGCATCTTTGCGGAAAACGCAATAGAGACAAAAACTGAAGCTCTACACTACCTCACTCACCTTCAAGCAAAGTTTCATCAAAATCCATTCAATACTCTGTCCTACACAGCCTTCACAAGTTTGAAAATATGGCCTATTGAGCGACATTTCAAACTTTCAAACACACATCGAGCCACAACTTCTGCGCATCTTTGCGGAAAACGCAATAGAGCCAAACTTAAGCTCTACACTACCTCACTCACCTTCAAGTAAAGTTTCATCAAAATCCATTCAATACTCTGTCCTACACAGCCTTCACAAGTTTGAAAATATGGCCTATTCAGCGACATTTCAAACTTTCAAACACACATCGAGCCAAAACTTCTGCGCATCTTTGCGGAAAACGCAATAGAGACAAAAACTGAAGCTCTACACTACCTCACTCACCTTCAAGCAAAGTTTCATCAAAATCCATTCAATACTCTGTCCTACACAGCCTTCACAAGTTTGAAAATATGGCCTATTGAGCGACATTTCAAACTTTCAAACACACATCGAGCCACAACTTCTGCGCATTTTTGCGGAAAAGGCAATAGAGCCAAACTTAAGCTCTACACTACCTCACTCACCTTCAAGTAAAGTTTCATCAAAATCCATCCAATACTCTGTCCTACACAGCCTTCACAAGTTTGAAAATATGGCCTATTGAGCGACATTTCAAACTTTCAAACACACATCGAGCCACAACTTCCGCGCATCTTTGCGGAAAAGGCAATAGAGCCAAACTTAAGCTCTACACTACCTCACTCACCTTCAAGTAAAGTTTCATCAAAATCCATTCAATACTCTGTCCTACACAGCCTTCACAAGTTTGAAAATATGGCCTATTGAGCGACATTTCAAACTTTCAAACACACATCGAGCCACAACTTCTGCGCATCTTTGCGGAAAAGGCAATAGAGCCAAACTGAAGCTCTACACTACCTCACTCACCTTCAACTAAAGTTTCATCAAAATCCATCCAATACTCTGTCCTACACAGCCTTGACAAGCTTGAAAATATGGCATATTCAGCGGCATTTCAAACTTTCAAACACACATCCAGCCACAACTTCCGCGCATCTTTGCGGAAAAGGCAATAGAGCCAAACTTTAGCTCTACACTACCTCACTCACCTTCAAGTAAAGTTTCATCAAAATCCATTCAATACTCTGTCCTAGACAGCCTTCACAAGTTTGAAAATATGGCCTATTCAGTGACATTTCAAACTTTCAAACACACATCGAGCCACAACTTCTGCGCATCTTTGTGGATGTCTCACATCCATACTTTTTGGATGAATATATTTTTGAATGATATTTGATGGCTTTTGTTGGTTCCGTGCTTTTCCAAATTCCATGTCATAATGTTGAAAATTGTAACGCAATTTTGCCTGATGAAGCCATAGAAATGTGTACTATCGTCTTAGTTTTTTGGACTGTGCTGTCTCTTTCACATGAAATTTCGCAATCAAAAGTCAGTGCGAACTAGGGATTGCAATCCCGTAATCCCGGGATTCGACAATGTCTGATAATATCGAATAAATAACTTTGATAATGCTGTTTTCGGCACAGTGATGATGACCGTGTGCAATTGCTGTGTAATTTAGTATACATGAGATGATAAAATTTGTAATTTGAATCGCAAATTTCGTGTTATATCAATTGACAGGAAGATGTGCCAGGAAGATATTTATTTTCAGACATATCATTTCACGGAGAGCTTATAAGGCGATGAAATTATCTTTACACTAGGGAAGCTAATCCCGGAATCCCGATATCTCGGGAAATCCATTCACTATAGATATGAAGGGTCTTCACACTTTAGTCTAATCATCAGCTTCATGCCTACGTTTTAAATAATCCATTGATGAGGCATTCTGAGTAAAAGTCGAGACTTAAATTCGAGGTTGTCATTTGCCAAAGCTAGCAATATTTGAAAGCAAGACCAATTTGAAGATGAGCATTGGCGAAGTAGGCCTACACATTACCGGGATTAGGAATCGAGCTATCCCTCGGGATTGAGATCTCTAGGAGGCATATTGCTCAATAGATCACAGTTTTCACGTCAATCTCGGGATTAATAATTTGCCATTTTGCATGTAGCTACAACTGATATGCTGGTATTTTCTCAATCTCGATCCCGGGTCAGAGCTTGTAATCCGGAATCCCGGGATCAAGAAAAGTCGGGATTTTGTAGGCAGGCACAGCATCCCGGGTCTTCACTCCACCAATACCGAATCTCAGGAAATTGAAGATTAAAAGTTCAGACATCACAAATTCGCAGCTGTTCCCGTTTACTCTCAACGTTGCCGTTATCAATGTGTGCATAAAGCGGAATAAACTCTAGGTCGATTGCCATGTTATCAGTAAACCGACTTTTCTCAATTTCAATTATCTGCCATTACCACATCCCAGCATCCCATAAAATCAAAACACATGTGCTTTGTCATAGCATATTTACTAAGCTTATTCCACTCAATCCCGGAATCACGTGACCGAGATCTTCCTCGATTGTGGAATCTCTCTCTACCCTCTACATTAGAAAACATAGAAGGCGCAAGTATATAATCACATATATAAAAGCATACTGACAAAAGTGAAATATATAGGCTACAATATTGAATCAGTAATTCAAAGAAAGGGATCGAAAAGTGATGGAAAATCTATTCGGTTTCCATTACCGAAGCAGTAAAACACCTGTAAATCACTACCAAAATAACAGCTGAATTAATAAATCATTCCTGGGATTTCGGGATTCGCACAAATACACAGAATTCCAGGATTGCAATCCCTACTGGTATCTCATACTATTTACATATGTCTATGCTTTGTAATAGGGTATATACGATTCCACTCAATCCCGGGATACCGGGATTTTGGAATCCCTACTTTACACCGATTCGCTACATATTCAATTTATAAGCAAATCATAAAGCAATGCACTATACGATAGGCATGTATTATTACTGTACGTAATAACAGGTAGCTAGGAATACACATATTTTTTTATTCCTTGTTACCATCTGTCTTGTGAAATTCAGACGGGAATCTTTATATACGGCGCGACCGGAAATGCAAGACCGGGATAAAATGTAACGATTTAGTCTGTGCGCGCGCCGGAGGATTCAACTTTTAGAAAAATGGGAATGTCTGGGTGTCCCGACGCACCGGATCAATCCGGCAAAGCATGCAACGATTCCAGTCTGGAGTGAAATTGCGTTACTATCCGTGCACTTCCGCATTTCCAGCCTATTTCCAAGTTGTATACGTAAAGTTTACATATAATTAGAATTTAGAACATTTGAGATTGATGCTCAAAGAGAGCTTCAAGTGAATACGAGTAAATTGCACGATTTGTTGTATCAAAAATTCTAATTTGGGCCTGTACAAAAATGTTTAGCAACCAGGAAATGTTTAGGAAATGTTTAACAGGAAATGTTTAGGAGTTTTCCGCAAAGATGCGCAGAGGTTGTGGCTCGATGTGTGTTTGAAAGTTTGAAATGTCGCTCAATAGGCCATATTTTCAAACTTGTGAAGGCTGTGTAGGACAGAGTATTGGATGGATTTTGATGAAACTTTACTTGAAGGTGAGTGAGGTAGTGTAGAGCTTCAGTTTGGCTCTATTGCGTTTTCCGCAAAGATGCGCAGAAGTTGTGGTTCGATGTGTGTTTGAAAGTTTGAAATGTCGCTGAATAGGCCATATTTTCAAACTTGTGAAGGCTGTGTAGGACAGAGTATTGAATGGATTTTGATGAAACTTTACTTGAAGGTGAGTGAGGTAGTGTAGAGCTTAAGTTTGGCTCTATTGCGTTTTCCGCAAAGATGCGCAGAAGTTTTGGTTCGATGTGTGTTTTAAGGATTGAATTTTTGTCGTTTTCGTCATATTGTGAAGGCTGTGTAGGACAGAGTATTGGATGGATTTTGATGAAACTTTACTTGAAGGTTAGTGAGGTAGTGTAGAGCTTAAGTTTGGCTCTATTGCGTTTTCCGCAAAGATGTGTAGAAGTTGTGGCTCGATGTGTTCTTTTTATCGTGATGTTATTTATTTTGGCTCTATAGTAAAAAATCATTAACCCACATTAGGCAGACTAAGCAGTAAAGCATCAATCCATACTTTTCCTGCAAACTCTGTAGACTAAGAATAAGCATTTATATCAGTATTTAGCAGAACATCTGAAATAATCCGAATCTGTGAGACATATATGCTTTCTATTACGTTCATCAACCATGACATGAAAAATAAAGAATGTATTTGAACAGGATAAGAAACTTGCTCCTTCTTCGGTTTTCCCACATGGGTTCTCTCTCATAAAATATGAATTCGGAACAGCCAGAATCTCCAAATTGCTGACTTCATAGAATTACACATCATATGTATAGACAGTAGAGTTGATGGCCACTCACATCCTGCAGCAAGTAGTTTTACAGACATCATTCATTGTTCCTGTCCTTAATTCTGCCGCATAGAATCGAAGACACGAAAATTAACTAGGTTGAGTAAATGAAAATATTTGGAAATTCATACAATTTTCTCTAATCTCACCCTATTTGAATTGCTGTGGAGGAGTGACATCGATAGCTATGATAATGAAACTGATAGTGTGGATGTAGACTGGTGTGTTGAGCACAAGTTTGGCTTTTTTGGGTAATCGGTGCAGTAGCGCAGAATAGTTTGGCTTTTTCGGATTTGAGTAGCGAAATGTGGACTGATTTTGCTGATTTGAATTGCTGTGGAGGAGTGACATCGATAGCCATGGCAATGAAACTGATTATGTGGATGTAGACTGGTGTGCTGAGCACAAGTTTGGCTTTTTTGGGTAATCGGCTTCATTTTGTGGCTCTTTTGGGTCTTTTGTGATTTTGGCCTTTTTGGAAATGATCATTTACCTAATTTGATCGCACATTTGCGTTTCTTCGAAGTTCAATCGTCCCTGCATTTCTGACGGTAACCAAAGCAATGATGACACTCGCGTTTGTTGCGGCGTGTCTTGTGACAAGAACTCATTCCAGCACTTTCAGCCAATCACGTAACGCACACGCATCGCTACGTCATCGCTTCATCTGCCAATAAACAAAAAACAGCATGACACAAAAAACGTCTTCATATGCCCCATATTGCTTGCTGTCTCTTAACCCTACAGGCGGTGGGCCCTTCAGCCACCTTCCAGGCGGTGGGGGGGGGCATATTTATGCCCCCCCCAGGATATCCTAAACTAAATGTGCGAATTTTATGAAATGCTGGCCCTTACACATTTCGGACATGCTAAATTCAGTGGTGCCATTTGCATTACTTAATTTGACTGTCTTCATGCTATAAATAGCATTTCAAAATTTGAAAATGCGTTTTCTTTTCAGAAAAATTTTTTTTTATGTTTTTAGCGAAATTTTATCATCAGATTATCGCAAAAATTGACTCAAACATGTTTCAAGTTCTCTGAATACAATGGTGGTTTTCGCATTGTAATAATCTCACAAAAAAATCTTTTATAGTGTTTAGAACGCATTTTTTCTACAAATTTTGAAAACAGTATTCCATATATTTATTTTCAAATAGCACATATACATGCCTACATGTAGAAAATACATTGCCTACATGTAGAAAATACATAACATATACATGTGAATATATTTTCAATACATAACAGTAATAAAAAAGATGTAAAAACTAATATTACTCTATAAAGTACTTACAATATCATTGTAAGTAGTATATGCAGCTTATTTTCAAATTTGAATTGGTAAACCGTGATAAGCATAAAGTTATTTATAGTCAAATAAGTTATTCTATACGTAATGAGTGATTCCAAGCAATAACAATTCATTCATAGACAACTTTCACTGATTTGATAAAATTTCGAAAGTGCTTTTGAATAAAGATCATGTAAAGGTCGTTCCTGTGATCCAATTTTAATAATTTTACAGGAAATTGTCAAAAATACACAAAAAATAAGCTACTGAAAATTTCAGAATCATACGTTTCATATTTCATGAATTAGATCGAAAAATACAAAGGGGGGGCATAAATATGCCCCCCCACCGCCTGGAGGGTTAACCCTCCAACGACCGGATTTTTTAACACCTTATTCTGACCACCTGCTTACAAATGCAAAATATTTGATGAAGTCATAATTTAGATCTACTGATTGTAAGCACCCCCAATAAGATAAAAACAGCATGATAGCGTGTAAACAGTGTGTATTTCATGCAAAACAGCATGAGCATTATGTTACGACCAAAGAACAACGAGATAAAGAATGAGATAGGTCATCAGCTATACATGCACATTGTACATGTACTTATAAAGAATCGTTACATTCCGAACACAAAATAGATGTTTTTTTGTGCAAACTGCAGATTCGTTTCGTACAATTATCGCAAGTTTTGCGAGTTGTTCTGCGACACAAAGAACATTGCTCAAGTGTTTTATCCAGAGGATGATGCTGAACACTTTCAGCAAAAGGCCTGTTCAGCCCGAATCGCCGGTTAGAATCCTTTGCTTGCGCATGCTTGTATATGGCTGGATATATGGCATATCAGTCTGGACATCATATTTTCTTTGGCCAACTCCTCTGCAACTTGCATAATAAATCTTCTTCTGCAATTCTTCGTTTTTATTGAGGTCGAACTCTGAGGTATACAAAAGAGTTATATATGTAAATGTCTAGGATATTGAAAAAAATCAGAAACGTATAACGATTCGTTTTCCGTTTTGTGGTAAAATCTTCAATACACGAGTCTAGTATATCGTCCCCTCCCTTACCTTGATTGTAGTCGTGAATTACCAATGGCTTATTATCTGAACGATCCGCTTGAATGCCTGGAGATGAATGAGATGATGTCATCATTCAAACACTTTTCCCTTCTTATGAATATATGACAGCAATAGTAATCTATTTTCACGATCCCATAGCTCCATCCTTGAGTGCAACAACCCACCGAGAACATAACGTTCGGTAACCAGATACTAACGTTATGATGAAGTTAGTGTAAAGTAAAACAACGTCATTGGCTAACCTTGTAAAAACGTTACTAAAACGTAGGCCTATCTGTTCTCGGTGGGAAGCAATCCTTCGCAGATTTCATCTCCTTTGGGACATCTCTGTGGTTGGCTGAAATAGTTCCAGTCATCGTAAGACCTTTTTCTAGTAAGATGCAGCACAATGAATGACTCGTAAAGTATCTGTCATAAAGACATTACGATTGCTATTGAAATAAAATAAAGAGAGATTCATTACTGTCTTTTCGGCTATTCCAACCTCTCGAACCCCGTCAGAATGGAATGGAGAACCCCGTAGACATCTGCTAACACAGATCTATTCATGATCATGCAAGATGAAACAATTAAAGGCAATCAAACGAGAATCGCACCTAATCATGTCAATACTTATCTCATCTTACAAATGTAAGCAGGTGGACGGATTAAGGTGTTTAAGCTCATATCGAAACCGAAATTGACATATCAACACCAGTTTCGAGAATTTGCAATGGCATATGTCTCTAAACATGAAAATGAAGTTTCGTTTCAATACTAAATCATGATTTAGTTTTACAAGTAGATGAAGTTGAAATCTTACAAATGTAAGCAGGTGGTAGTTTGAGGGTTAATTAATAGGCAACTATATACAAATTTATGGGCCACCCGGTATACAGAAAACGCAACGCGATGGCCGCAAAGGCACTTACAAGCAAGCGTTGATAACATATGTAACATATGCATACGCAAAGTTCAGCATCAATAAAAAATACATATAAAACATATCCACAAATTTACAGACTGATCATGATGTACATCATATATCATCATAAACAAATGAATTGCTAGTTTTGCAACATTACCAATTAGTACTTGGCAACAGAATTCGTCAGCATGTTCCTATTTGGCTTCACAGCACAAACAGTTGTCGACCGCGATCTAATCGGCCAGCATCCAGGGCCATCACTCGTCATCTTCAATTATGTTCTCGTAATGATGACGATTGATGACGCATTGGATCGCTTAAAGATTGTTTTCTGTTCTCGCAATTTTTAAGTGTTTTCCATCATCTACGAGGCATTGTGCATTAAACGATTTGCAACCGATCTTTGTGTTCACCTTACATCTGCCTTGGTGACTACACCTTCATGTCGCATATTTGTCACACAGTTCCATGTTCAACGTGAAAGAAAGGACATAAGCGCTCGTTGATGAATTTGGTGTTTTCGTTTTTTTATAGCTTAAGTGAGGGTCAAATTTCTTTCGAGAAAATAAATTGTTTTTCTTTAAATGTACAATGTTTTGTGGAGCAACACTTTGTCGATTCTTGGTTTTGTTGTTGATTATGCTTTAGGTCATATAACAGCATATTTCCGCATATTTAAAGTCATATTTCAAAAATTTTAAGGTCTTTAAAAATTGCCCTAATCATGATCAAACGATGAACTGTGATTATAAATACATATATATATATATATATATATATATATATATATATATATATATATATATATATATATATATATACAATGTATATTCTATATATATATAGAATTTTGTTTAATCAGAGAAAAATAGCTTGTATTGGTACTCGGAGTTTATATATATATATACCTTGGTGAACAATGCCCGTAAGAAGAATCCGTTCATTCTGGAAGAGGATAGATTTGTTCGTAAACTTGTGCAATTGAAAAGCAATAAAGGCCTGATTTCCGAGTCTATTTTCAAAATTACCAAACCGGTCGGTTCTCAACCGGCTCGGCTGTATGGACTCCCAAAAGTCCATAAGAACCAAAATGATCCTCCGTATCGCCAAATCCTTAGTATGTGATAAATGCTTATCCATCCAATTTAGAAAAATGGTTGGATAACATTTTAAAGCCATTGATTCCGAAAAATTTCACTTTGAAGGATTCTTTTGAGTTTGTTGATCTTCTCAAAGGTCAGCAATCTTCCAAAAATCGGAAAATGGTCAGTTTTGATGTGAAGAATTTGTTCACTAGTATCCCGGTCGACGATACTATTAATCATATCATTGCCATGATATCTGAAGATGAAATTCCAATCGGAAAGCGGGCCTTGCGTGAGCTTTTAAAATTGGCATGCACCAACATTTTATTTTCTTTCGACAACGAACTCTATCTACAAGTGGATGGGATGTCCATGGGCTCATGTCTCGCCCCAACGATGGCTTCTTTCGCCATGGATATGCTTGAAAAACAACTGAACAAGTTTTCTGGTTCAGCCCCTGTCTTTTACAAAAGATATGTGGATGATATCTTCTGCATTTTCGAGGCCGACGCTGATATTCATGCTTTTCATTCTTTTTTAAATCATCTGCATTCTGACATTGATTTTACTTTCGAAGAAGAGGTCAATCATAATCTTGAATTTCTTGACACCATTGTCACCAGAGCTGATGATGATGGTTTCCATAGTGCCTGGCAGCTGAAAGAAACCAATACCGGTATCCATACTCCTATTTCGGCGTATTCACCTAAGCGATACCGCTTCGCCGCCATGAGATCTCTTTTTGACCGTGCTTTGAAAATAAATTCCAACGTCAGAAATTATCAAAAATCCGTTTCTATCATCAGCAATATTTTTCAAAAAAATGGCTTCACTGAATATGAAATTACTCGCGTTCGCAAAGATGTTGAGGCGAGACATGAGAACCGGACTCTCACTCAAAATTCAGATCCACTAGAGTGTCGCATACTCAATTGGAGCTTCCCCTTCATTGCTGAAGGCGAGAACAATTTATTGAATCATATCAAACAGATCAACAAAATTATTCCTCCGAATGTCAAAATTCGTCCTGTTTTCAAAACTATGAAAACTAGCATGTTCTTCTCCAATAAAGACAAAGTGCCGTCCGAACTCAAATCTAACATTGTCTACAAATACATGTGTGAGCACTGTGATAAGTGCTACATCGGTAGTTCAGTTCGGCATCTGGTGACGAGAATGAATGAGCATCTGAAGGGCTATCCAACGCCCACTGAAATCAGTATGCACATTCATCCTCCTCAGAAAGGAAATTTCAAAATTGTCTCTAGCACGTACTATCCAAGAATTCTAGAATCTATCCTGTTGAAGAAATCAAATATTGACCTCCTGATGAATGAACGGGGAAGCTCTATATCTCTATGCCTGAATCTGTAAATAGCTGTAAATAGTTTTATTGTTTTATTGTATCTCACTGCTTTTATTGTTTGACTTGACGCAAGAGACCAGACAACGTGACGCCATAAATGTTGAATTGTATGAAAAGTGATCATCATCCGATATGTCTCGATTTTGTATTTAAATGATTAAATGTCAAAGTCTTTTCAATAGCAACCGCTTTGATTAGATCAAAGTCTTTTGTTCACCTGAAGATGGCATGTGCACATGCTGAAACATGTAGTGCATCAGAAATCAATTCGTTTTGATTTATTATATATATATATATAGAAATAACTGTGTCGAAAATTGGAAATAGTATCAATACAAAACTGAAACACCCTGACGTATAAAGTAAGTATGACGTAAAATGTGCATTTGGTATACCCTCAAAATATGTTGTAAATACTGTAAATAGAAACACTTATCAAATTGTACATAGGCTCTCTTGTAAATCTTGTAAAGTAATTTATCTTATTATTTGTAAAAAGTGTAATATAATGTATGCAGGCCAGACATCACGAATGGTATGTGAACGTATTTCCGAGCATATCCGAAGTATACGCTCTTTTTACACTACGTCTGTATCAAAACATTTTAATGAGACATGTAGTATAAGTGATTTTTCTTTTGTGGCCCTTGAGCATTGTCCTACAGAGAGTAAAAGGCTGAAAAAGGAAAACATATCGATAAAGTGCCTGAGCACTCTGTATCCGAATGGGTTAAATCATGAATTAAATGCTGCTAATGATACCCATCTTGTATTGCCTTTTAGTTCATGCAGCCAACGTGTCATTCGTTATTGTCAAAAAGCGTTTTGTGACGTAAGAACTTGCCCATCGTACACCACTGAGAGAAATCTACAAAGCTTGTTGTTCAAGAAGTGAACATCTCTCTTTTTATTGCAATTTGCTGTGACTTTATATTTCAGTTTGTGTCTTGCAACGCTAAGGGCATGTGGAATTGAGAAAGAGAATAAATCTCGAAACCGGTCTTCCACAGCAAACGTTTTTTTTGTCTCTTCTCACAAGGTTGGATAGTAGCTGGTGCGGCGTGGGATCCTGGAAATACTCTTGAGTATTTTCAATAAATATATATACATACATATATATATATGATATATATATATAGAAATAACTGTGTCGAAAATTGGAAATAATATCAATACAAAACTGAAACACCCTTTTTAAAGTTTAGACACCCTTTAAAGTTCTTAAAGTTTTAAATAAAAACAAATCATTATGCCCAACCGGTTTCACTTGTTTCCAAGCTATTCATGGGCGGAATGACATCTATTTTCTTTACAGATAGTAGAAGTACATTCAAATCAAAATCCTGAGACATTTAAAAAAACAAGTGAAACCGGTTGGGCATAATTATTTGTTTTTATTTAAAACTTTATACGTCAGGGTGTTTCAGTTTTGTATTGATATATACATATACTTTGAACATTTTGTATAGTCATGCTCAAGGCAAAGTCAACTTATTTATGCATCATTACGAAAGGCTGTTGCATACCGCTATTATATATAACATATTTTTGCATTTTATTATTTATAGACTAATAAACTGGGAGATGTGGGAGATTCTTATCGATTGAAAAAGTTTTCTTATGACTCTTTCCTTTCGTGACTAACATGCATACCTAACTACTTATAAACTTTTTGTAAGTAGACCCACCATAATGACATAATTAATTGTACAAAACCTCATCAATGCTCATGATTTTCCCACGCACACATCATCAGATACTATCCTCATAAATAACCTCATCACCACTCATTGTTATACTCAACAAATTACCAAGTAAACATCATGAGTTAAATATTTTCTTATGAGAATATCATGATGATAATACCTATAATGATAATGAGCTCTCATAAAGATCTCATGAATTCGCATTAAAATACATCCGCTCTCATGAAAATTTTTTCGAGTTTTCAGTTATGTAAATTTACCGGCAATTACAGTGTCACCCTCTACAACACTACTGCACATTAGCATTCAATGAATACTCATCGAAAGTTCACTTACTATGCCAGTTGCGCATCTCGGATGTAAGTAGTTGCATCTTTTCAGAAGTTGAGATGTTGCTCCTCATCAGGTTATGTTGCGTGTCTCATCCAATCAACGAGCATGACATTTGATTTGATGTAATTGTCATTTACTCTGAATAAACTGCACCTGATGGCCATTGCAATGCATTAACCATGACTTGTGCCCTTCCAAAGCACTCCATTCACAAATATAAACTGTTTACTGTCCAAATTTCACACTGACAATTGCTTACAACTGCAGAGATGTTGTTGAATTAATCAGAAAACTCATCATCACAATTGTTCCTGTCAAGATAAAAATTCTGTTATGATGCGTCCTGGAACGCAAACTCATGTATTATACCAATCAATGGCAGACATGAAGAGTCACTCCTATTTAAAATTTCGCATGCGCTTTTAAGAGCGATAAAGGTCACTGACTGAGTTTTAATAGCGTTATGATAACACACTAACCGAGAACTGATACACTAACACAACCGTTCAACATTCAACTTAAGTCTCCATCAAATTATATCATCAAATGACAGAAGGATCTCCGGATATTGACCAAGGATGGGCCTTTGTCATAGTCCTTTGTGGAGTATTTACTGAGATTTTTACTTTTGGCTTGCCATTCAGCAATTCAATCTTCTACGCCATCTTTTTGGATGAGTTCCAAGAGTCTCCAGCGACCACATCATGGGCAGTCAACCTCAACTTCTTCTGTTCGATGTCAGCGGGTCTTCTTGGAAACTGTCTGATATGTATGACAGGCTCACGATGCACAATCATCATCGGCTGTTTATTGGCAACCACAGGACTGATTGCTTCCTCGTTTATGACAAGTGTCTTGGGTGTCTTGATCTCGTATGGAATTGTCACTGGCATTGGCTTTGGTTTCTGCTTTCTTGCCATGTTCTCCATGATTCCAGTTTATTGCAAGAAATATCGAATACTGGCTTGCTCTGTCGCAAGCTGCGGAGGGGGCGTTGGCATGTTTGTGATTCCACCGCTAATTAACGTACTCGTTGATGAGTACACGTGGAGGGGAACCTTTCTCGTTCTTGGAGCTCTCAATCTCAACATGCTTGTTGTTGCGGCGGCCGTTATGAAACCCCGTCAGTTTGCTGATGCATCGAATGACACTTCTATTGCGAAGCAAACGATATCTACAAATTGGCGGAATGTCAAAGATACATTCAATGAGTTTCTGTCGGGTTTCTCAATATTACGAATACCATTGTGGTCAATGTTTTGCACGGGTCGTTTGTTGATTGCATTTGGTCTGGGAGGATTTCAAACGCACCTGTATAATTATGGACGTATCTACATAAGCAATGTTGATTCCACCCAATTGACTTTTCTGCCTTCGCTCGTGGGCATTGGAAGCACCATCGGGCGACTATCGGCTGGTTTGATAGCTCATGTAATGAATGTTCACGTTGCCTTGCTTTATATCTGTTGTTTCATACCAGTGGTAATAGGAAACATTGGAATCACATTTGTGAGTAGTTATTATGCCATTGCTGCTTTAAGTTTTTTCACTGGTTTGTCATTTGGGGGCAACGCTATAGTCTATGAAATGGTTATTCACATCCTTGGCTTGCAATCGTTTCGATCAGGTTTGAGTTTGTATATGCTATTAACAAGCTTTGGTTTACTTTTTGGAGGACCTGTTGCGGCTTGGCTTTACGAAATGGACCCATCGTACAAATGGGCATTCAGAGCACTTGGTGCGGTTGCTTTTGTGGGAGTGCTTATGATTTGCCCGTCATGGATAAGTATTTCTGATGGAAAATTAGATCAGAGATTATCACGCGATGATAAAAACGAGAAATTAAGTCCAGAAAACTTCTTTGTTGAACATAGACCAATTAATGCTGAGCTTAAACCAATGATGAAAGTGAAAATTGATGATTGATCATGTCCTCCACTTTTGAGTATGGCATGAGTGACAACTTGTTTAAGACCATTTCAAATGAACAAATATACTTAGCAATTGTCATCCTATTGATTTTTATTTGAAAATGTTTCAAAGCTATGTAGCAGGACTTGACTTTGTGCCGAGTTCTCAAACAAAGAGACAGAAGTCTCCTCGTCTATCTCGATCTGTTCCGCGGAACTGGGGAGCTCGAGTGGATAGACAGTTGCCAGGTAAATGATCCTGATATAGTGCTGATCGACGCGATAGAGGAGAGAGTGATTATGAGCGAACTAACTGTTCTTTGGGAAGAGAAAGTTGAGATGCCCATACGAGCTGCCAAATATGAAGAACTAGCCGATGGGATTCCGAAGCAAAGGTGGAAATGTGAGCTCATGCCCTTTGAAGTGGGATGCTGCTGCTTCGTTGCTCCATCGGTGAGGAAATTTCTTGTTAAAGCCGGTCTTAAAAGCGTAAAGATCACCATCAAGAAGTTGAGTGCAAGGTGGAAAAAAAGTAGCACCTTTTTATGTCAAGGAACTGGGCGCATCGAACTGATGTTGCGGACCCACCATCCTGAGAGATACTGAGCTAAATGGGTCGAAATCTCGGTGATGGATGGAGCTCAGCTGATGACTCGATCAGGTCTTTTTTTGGGTGCAGCAGTGCTGCTTTACATGACGAATTTTCGTTCAACGTCTTTAGATCAGATGCTGAAGTTGCACTTTTAGCTCATGAGCAAATTCGGTTTATACGTCTGCTGCTTCGGAATAGCAATGTGGCAGGATAAATGTAAGACAAGGCTACAAAATAAAATATTTAAGCTGAAGCTTCAGAGAAAGTAGTGTCCACTATAAAAAAATCGGATATGCGTCAAAAAGCATCGATCTTCATGCAATCAGACATATCACGGTATAATCAATGTAGTCGAACAGTGAGCGTTAGAACAAAAAGTAATTTATTTGTTTGAGAAGCTTAGCGTATTTTGATTTAGCATAAGCTTAGTAGGCCTACATCCCAAGGTTGGGTACCCCACATTTTCCAGAACATGTTTGGAATTTTGATTGAGAATTAAAATTGCATAAATATATTTTGAATCATACCATATTGCACATATTGCTATCCAATTAATATGTATCTAATGTTCATATAAATTACTATTTATTACATGAATTTGTTATTGCGAAATTTAGGCCATATTAATATTCAGCTAAAAGTTATAATTATCGACATAGGTTATCTCTGGGCTTAATGTCATCAACTCTGTTTACGTCTATAGCCTAATAATTTCCTAATTAGAACAACATGCATGACCAAGCTATTCCTTACAACATGTCTGATCGAGAAACGAAGCACACATAACATAGCCCTAGTATAAGATGAAAAAAGCACAAATGTAGATATGGAAATGTCTTCACTAATCGTAAGAAGCAATCATCAAAGCATGTCACTGCATCAAATGATACCGATATCTTTCTATTTCTAATACATGTAGCCTAATAGTAGAATAAACAATATAGGCCAGCGTTTTGAACTTTCTCGTCTTCCGCCGTCCCTAGATAGGTCAAAAGCAATGTTTAATGTAATAGTCAAAAAAAGTAATAATATGCAATTGATAGATTGATACAGGCAAACAATGCGAAATGATTTGACAATATGTAGTTGATGAGAGAAGAGCTGATAAAGCGCGTTAAGCAGTATCACACTGAAAGCTGGGTTATTCGAGGCCCATCAGACAAAATGTAGGAATCAAACATCAACGTGAGGTCAAGTATTTCGAGGGCACAATGAGTTAATGAGATCGGTTCAGGGCGGAGCTGCCTTGGAACAATTGCAATAATTGACCAGTTTCTGGTGATTCACATCCACGAACCACACAACCGAGAATCTGTTTATTACTTGTCTTTGTCCATCTGTGTAACAGTTACACCCAAGATGGGTGAGCAGGTCGTTGTGCAAATTGTTAGACAAGCAAAAGTTGCAAAAACATTTCAACATTAATGTTCATTACCCAACGGGTCGACTCATACTTATGAAATACTGCTCTCATAATAGCTTCTACAATGCTAATTTCGTAATTTGCATTTTCTTTGTATTTTATACGAATTGCGTTTTACTTTTTAATAGCATCATGAACAGTGACGCCGACAATGGTGTTGCAGGTGCTGCATGTGTGCCCTCTTCATAAATTAAGAAAATACTCCGTATAAGCTGCAGTTTCACCTATTTCAAATCAGTGCTGATTGTTGACTCTAGGTTTTAGGCTAATTCGAGGTTCATCCTCATTGGCGTGTCTGACCAAACTTTATGTTCGCGCGATGAATGGCATTGTATGAAGTCTGCCGTCACAGTTCACCATTGTGGCCCGTCAGAGACATAATAAAGTTATGCCACTGTTATAGAGCTTTTCAATGTATACAGAAATCGCCTTCAAGATCATCCATCGTTTGGAGCTTCTCTCTCCCAGAAGACAGTTGACGTGTTACGACAACACGGACTTTTGCAGTATGTTTTTGCAAAAATAAAAATAAGGGCCGCTTTCATTTTCTCATTTTATTTATCACGATATGTTCGCCAGCTCTTCTCAGGTGCTACGCTGCACTGTAAATCGCTCAATACAAATCACATACAAAGGATGCATACCAAAATATTTTTTCGGTATATTTCTGTATTATCTTGGTTTACATTTGTATGCTTTTCGTATGTTATTCCAAATGTGGTATGCTTTACATACTAAAGCCATACCAGCACAATGTTAAAAGAAAGCATAAATCATGTCCAATGTATGTTGATTTAAAGCCCTTTGTCAATAGAGATCACACTAGTGTTACTACTGTTTTGTAAGTAGTGAGATAATGACATTCAACACTCATACTTTCAATACTGAATTCGATGTTAATACACCTAAGTCTAAGCCATTTCATGAATAATAAATAAGCATTCAACCATCAACAATTATGCATTATGTAATTTTGAAATTAAGCATATTATCAATCCGAAATAAAAACACATTATAATTCATGAACGCAAAAAAAACAGTTATGCTTGAGATATATAAGTCAACATGATTGCACGAAAAATATCTTTTGAATGAATTAATGTTTAGCAATTTAGTTCTTAACGCAGAGCTAACTAAACGTCCTGTCAAAGTTGCTAGTGAAGTAGCACCGACGACAATCTCGTGGAGCATTAAATTCACAATAAATCTAATGTACTCAAATATCACTCTATCAAGCAAACAATATTCACGACTGTTACTACCGAAAAAAGTTATTTGACAGTAGTATGTAATAAATATGTATTTTTGCTAAGTGACTTAAAGCTCTTCATACGAAACACATACCAGAGGCATACGAATAAGGATTATTTGCATCGGGTCTCGTATATAAAACATACCAACAACTCGGAATTCAGTGTAAAACAGCCAATCACAGATAGAATAGTGCGCATCGCTACATACCAATCACATGCGAAAGAAAGTATGCGTTCGTATGAAAAACATACCAGATCTCTGTAAGCATACGAGAATCTGGTATTAAATGTTAGTTTCAAATTGTATGTGATTTTGGTATATGCTTGTATATAATTTTCGTACCCACTGGGAAAGTCTTTATCGAATCGCTATCGACTAATCGCCAGTGAAAAACGTCACAGGGTTTTCGCTATCGATCTTTCTGTGGAGAATAGCTGACGAAAACTTTCTGCAACAGGCAAAAATTCTCTATGATTTCTCTACATATTCCAAGTCGATTAGCTATCGAAAATTCACTTCGAAATCGCTATTTGCTATACCCACATTCGCTTACGAATAAAAAACTATATTAATATCCAAGCTGTGTAATAGAACGTAAAATGGGACTGTGTACTACAGTAAACACACACACACACGCGTAAAATGTGTTGAACCTGATTTTTTCTAACAAGATGATTACTTTGTATAAACTCGAGTGGAGAACAGCCAACATATCTAGAACTTTTCTACTTTAGACAGGGAATGGTAGAAATAAGTACATTCATGTAGTTTGTATGTAAAATTGTACAAGCACAGATTCTTCGACAATGAGCGTTCTCAAAACGAGTTTATACGATGACATTAAATGATCGTTCAATGAAGGTGTAATTTAGCTATGAACAGAAAACTGTCACACAGTAGCAGTAGCCAAAATTAACTTCACTTAAGTAATTTGAAATTTCATTAATTACGTGCGTGTATATAAAACGTGTATTTTTTGGCCATTTGCATGTATAGGTTATACATGTAGAACAATAAAAAGGATACCGTAGAAGAAAATCTGCATATTACATACAAAAAGATCAACTAACAAAACCAAGCAATATCAGAGACGGCAAAGAAACATGTGTACAAGATTTGTAAAATACTTGTGTAAAAATTAATATTATAAATCAGATCAGATAAAATGTCAGCTTGAAAACAAAACAAATGCGATTGGCATGCTTCGCCAACATAATGACTACTCCGGATAAAGACCTGCAGAGAAAAGCCAACACTACTAGGACGCTATTTTTGAACAGGGAATAGTTAAAATGAAATACTAATGCATATATATATATATATATATATATATATATATATATATATATATATATATATATATATATGTTTATCAAATTTCAACAGATGCAACCACCACGAGACATGTTTCGGCCTGTTGGGTCTCATTATACGTGGGTAGGTTTGAACCAGCGACGTTGGAGCTAGAGGACGTGCAAGCATACTCTCTAAGCACAAGGCCACCGGATCATCTGTTGAGAGTGTGAATTAGCCAGGAAGGCACTGCTTTAACACAGGCACGTGGAGGGCACGCTGGTTCAAACCCACCCACGACTGATGAGGCCCAACAGGCCGAAACATGTCTCGTGGTGGTTGCATCTGTTGAGATTTGATAAATTTATCAATTGCCAGGTTACTTGTCTAAACATGTAATGAGTAGCGCCTGCGTGAAGCGCCTCAATCTCGGATGCGGTATTAAGTGATTGCAGAATGCAGTCCGCCCTCCACGTGCCTGTGTTAAAGCAGTGCCTTCCTGGCTAATTCACGCTCTCAACAGATGGTCCGGTGGCCTTGTGGTTAGAGAGTATGCTTGCACGTCCTCTAGCTCCAACGTCGATGGTTCAAACCTACCCACGACTAATGAGGCCCAACAGGCCGAAACATGTCTCGTGGTGGTTGCATCTGTTGAGATTTGATAAATTTATCAATTGCCAGGTTACTTGTCTAACCCTATATATATAAATACGAAATGTGCTCTCCTGCCCCACCGAGAATTGTACTCTCCTGCCCCACTTGTACATGAAGGGACCAGGGCCTACAACAATCGTCTGACCAGGCATTTGGAGGTGCTCTGACTGTCATATATCTTCATTCATATCAGTACATATCACAGCACAATCATATTCCGCAAAAGCTAACTCTAAATATGAAAATTGAGGGCCTACAGCAATCGATCGTCGGACCAGGCATTTGGAGGTTCTCTGACAGCCATAGCACTTCTTTCACATCAGTACATATCAATGCACAATCATATTCCGCAAAAGCTAACTCTAAATACGAAAATTGAGGGCCTACAGCAATGGACGGACCATGCATTTGGAGGTGCTCTGACTGTCATATATCTTCATTCATATCAGTACATATCACAGCACGATCATATTCCGCAAAAGCTAACTCTAAATACGAAAATTGAAGGGACCAGGGCCTACAGCAATCGTCGGACCAGGCATTTGGAGGCGCTGACAGCCATAGAACTTCTTTCACAACAGTACATATCAATGCACAATCATATTCCGCGCAAAAGCTCATACGTGGGGCAGGAGAGTCAGTGGGGCAGGAGTGCACATGGGGGCAGGAGCGTACAGTTGTGGGGCAGGGGCGTACATTTCATATTCGTCCGTGGGGCAGGAGAGTACAAGTGGGGCAGGAGAGTACAATTCGGTGGGGCAGGAGCGCATATTTCTTATCTATATATATATATATATATATATATATATATATATATATATATATATATATATATATCTTGACTGCAGGTACCCTGACTAGTTACGTCCCTTCTTGGGACTTCTCAAAGGGTTAATGATATATTTTTGAAATCAAAATAATAGCATCATTAAGCTATTACACGCACATAGACATAAAAATTGATGACATAAGATATATAGTATAAGTTAATGGCCATAGGTAGGCCCACGATATATATATATATATATATATATATATATGCACTATCTCTACGGCTTTTCTCTACACGAATTTAAACTATGACACAAATGCTCATGAAAACTTAATCAATTGTTTTTGAAAACCCTTAACATAATTTCCGTGGAGAACTGGTAGGGCTACAATCTCTTATCGGCAACTTATTTAGTGAAGCTGGTCAGTCGAGTACATGTACCTGTCTAATCACTTAGCCGTATATCGAGCATCGAATATCGGTGTCATCAATGACGAGGGTATCTGCCTTTTTGGGCGTCTGTCGCTTATGCTTGTTTGGTGTAGACGATTGGTCGAGTATTACGGTGTCATCACTGTCTGTTTCATCGTCGTGGGTATCTGTCTCTTTGGGATTCCGTCGCCTCCGCTTCTTTGGTGTAGATGATCGATCGAGCACCTCGGTGTCATCACTGTCTGTTTCATCGTCGAAGGTATCTGTCTCTTTGGATTCCGTCGCCTCCGCTTCTTTGGTGTAGATGATCGGTCGAGCACCTCGGTATCATCACTGTCTGTTTCATCGTCGAAGGTATCTGTCTCCTTCATGGGCTTCCGTCGCCTCCGCTTCGTTGGTGTAGATGATCGGTTGAACATCTTTGAATCATCACTGTTATCGAAGGCAGCTGTTTCTCTGGACCTCTGTCGCCTACGTGTTATTGATGTCACTCGCTTCAACCACCAATCAGAAGCCTTCTTCAAAACATGAGCTATTTCAGTTTTGATTTTCTCCATGGTTGTACTTGGATGTGCTTTCAAAACAATCTCTTTGACGAGATTTTACAGCGTTCCAGAGAACTTATTCTTGCCCATCCTACTTCTATTGAAGGAAGCCTGAACTTTACGAACTATTAGGCCGTCCATAACTCGCCGCGTGGTCTTCTCCATTGTATCACTTCGCTCCAGGAGTAGTCGAGTGATCTAAAAAAGGATATACAGTTACTTCACCAGGACTATTACTGTGCTCAAAATTTTACAATGCAGACCATCATGTACACTAGAAATGTGCAAACCCGATCAGAATTCGGGTCGGGTTTACGAATATATTTCGGGTTCGGATTGATTCTAAAATCTTCGGGTTTTATTTTCGGGTTATGGATTTTTGGAACTTTATAAATTGATTTGATTTGTAGATACGTATTGGAATGTTTTGTGAAATTCCTTTGTAGATATATTCTACATGTAGCGTCTACTTATTTTAGAATGTTGAATAAAACGCATCAACGGTATATACAGGGTGGCCATAAAGTTTCGCACCAAGATTTTAATTAATCTTGTAGATCGCTTTAAATGACTTTTAAAGGAGAAAAATGCACAATTGTAACCAAGAAAATTAAGAAAATTATACACTGCTTCTAGGTATTCACAAGTGTTTAAAATGCTGCCCACCAGCTGCCATACATAAATTGAGTCGGTGGTGAAAGTTATGGAACACTCGATTCAGGAAATCTGAATCACCGACAATTTCCTGACAAGCATCACGAATTCGAGTTCGCAAAGGATCCAGGTCATTCATGCGCACGGAATATACTAAGTGTTTAGCGTATCCCCAAAAGAAGTAATCCATAGGATTCAGGTCGGTGAATCGAGCAGCCCATTCGACTGTTCCCCTTCGATCAATCCAATGAACGAAGTTTTTAATCCAGCCAGCCGCACACTATCAAGGCATAGTGCGGAGGCGTTCATATCCTGCATGAACCACTCAGGTCGTCCTTCTCCAATTGAGTCTATGTGAGGGATAAGTTCTTGCAACATTGTGAAGTACTTGTTGCCGTCGAGCGTGAGTAGTATAGAGTATGACATCCGGCGCGTCGCTTCGCTCGCACCGGATGTCACACCTTTCGAGTTTTTTCAAAAATTTGCGTAGTCTATAAATTTCAAAAATTTAGGTAGACTCCAAATTTCACGTGGCCAAAAATTTAGGTATAGTGACAAATTTTCAAAAAAACAAAATTTCAAAAATTTAGGTCGTCTCCAAATATCGGAAATTTAGGTAGTCCAAAAAATGTCACGTGGTCTAAGAATATCACGTAATCGAAAATTTAAGTTGTCTCAAAATATCACGTAATCGAAAATTTAAGTTGTCTCAAAATATCACGTAATCTAAAAAAAATCACGGCCGAAAATTTCACGTAGTCGAAAATTTAAGTTGTTTCAAAATATCACGTAATCTAAAAAAAATCACGGCCGAAAATTTCACGTAGTCGAAAATTTAAGTTGTCTCAAAATATCACGTATTCTCAATATACCAGAAGATTGTATTCAAAATATTTATTCAAAATATTTCTTTAAAAATGGAAACCTCAGAAATGGAAGAAACCTCAACGGGGACGGCGACGACGAAAATGGAAGAAACTTCGAGAATATATCCTTCGTTATCACAATAAAAACAAGTGAAATGGACATTGAAAAAATGAATAAAGAAAAACACAAGGATAGAGTTAGGTATATGAAAAATAAGGAAACGCAATTATTATTAAGATTAGAGCATTATGATAAATTAAGAAAGAGATGGTCTAAAGTTAAGAATGTAACACAAGGAATTGGCATATTCTTAACAATAAGTTTAGGTGCTTTAACAAATATCTTCAGATGTTTTAGTAATTCCAGTAGTTGCTACTGCTTTAACAGGTACGGGTGTTTTTACAACTTCGCTTATTACAATGCTAGATAAATCTTTAATTACTAAGAAACGAAAATCATTAAAAACTAGACATTTACATATTAAAGAAGTCTATGACAAATTACATTACTACTTTCAAAGAGTATGTGATGATAATGTTATTACGTTAGATGAGATTGAAAAATTTGATCAAGTAGCTAATGAAGTAAATCAAATATCATTTCAATTACAGTCAGAAAAAGTTGATGACAAGAATAAACAGGATGGCAAAATTTCTAGTGATGGTAAAATTTCTAATGAAGAAAATGATAAAATTTTTTAGAGGAGCTAAAAACTTTAAGCGAAAATTTAAGGAAAACTTTATTAAACAAAACTTAAAACGAAAAGATTTCAGATGCCAAAGCAATAAATAAAATAATTTGTTCAGTAAAATGTTTTTGTTGTATTCCAATGTTACCACAAAATTCAAATATGATATTTCAAAAATGGATAAAATTAGAGCTGATAATTTTAAAAGAATTAAACAATTAGAAGAGTTAATAAAAGAAAGAAATATTATGAAAAAAAATTATCTTCAGCATAGAATGATAAAAGCTGGTATTCAATCTGATATGTTTGAAAAAATGCAGCAAACCGAGCAAGTAAAAACTGATTTTGAAAAATCTATGGAACCATTTAAAAAGCTTGAAAAAGAATTTACAAATAATGATAAGCAAATTAATATAACTGATCCAGCTCATAAAACTATATTAGATGACTATGGATTACTAGAATCAAACATTAATAAGAAATTACCAAAATCTATGCAATTTGAACCAGGGCTGTGGAGCCGATGCGTTATCTCATCGGCTCCGGCTCGACGACACTGATGTGAAAGGCTCCGGCTCGGCTCTGGCTCCGACTTCAAATTCAGGTTCTATCTATCCTGGTTATCCTGGATCCGTTGAACGGGTTTTTTGGATAACGGTGTGGCCTTTAGAGGCTTGCTACAATCATCAAATTAGTTTTCATTAACAAGCAACGACTTAAGTTAATAATAAAAATGATAATAGCCTAATATAATGACAAATAACATACTTGTCATATATTTTTGCATGAATTGACTATCTCTGAAAGATAAAATAAAGTTATAGCCAGGATTGGTTAAATTAGATAAAGATCTCCCGCACTGGCTAAATATGAATTGGCCTAGCCTGCAACCAGTCTACTACGAGGCTACATTAAATAAGACCACATGAGTGATGATGATATACCTAATTAGCCGTCACAGGGGCCGAATAGTAGTATAAGCTTTTTAACAAAGCTTGAATATGAAACTGGATAGCGTATGCCTCTAAATAGCTTATAGGGCCTGTATCTACTCGAACATGGAAAGGGTATCGGCTATATAGCCAAATATACCGTATCAATAAAGATATCAATTGCTTTATTGATTATTAAAGTGCATATAAGCTAGCTTAGGTTGTTATCGTTATTTGTTATTGCCTTTATTCAATAGTCTGTTGGTCCATGAATAATATGATCGGTGGGTAGCCCACGACTCATCATCTGCAATTTGCAATTGCAAATTGCAATTTAGATAGCCTCATTGCAGTGTAGGCTAGAAATGTACAATTGAAAATTATACTTAAAAAAATTAAAAATATCTAATTTAGGACAAGTTTTGTAATTCTATGCAGCATACTTAATAAGTTAAGGCCTAACCTACATTATATTAATTTCGTATTTTTCATTATGGCGTAAAGTTGCACTAAATAATTCATCAATTATTCATGTATATTATTATATTCAATTTATGTATAACACATTACCACTATTCCTCTGATGATGGTTAGGCTGATGAAACTGAACTCGGAGTATCACACAGTATGTTGCAGGGTGCAATGCATAATAAAAATTTGACTGCGAGCACCGAGCAGAAATCCCATCTACTTTGCTAGCTTTCGAATGCGCGTGCGGTTTAATGTCACAGACAATAGAAAAGGGGGGTCAAAAGGCGCCTTTATTGAGAGCGTCTCAGTCTTTTTTTATTGTTTACATATAAGTCAGCATGATATCAGCATAAAGTGTTGACAGACGGAAAAATAATAATGAAAATTCTTGAAATCCACAGGTCTATGACATTTGGGGAAATATTATTACACGATGCGGCTCTTGTGGAGTCCTCTCCCCCCATTTTTTCTCTGGTCAAAAGATGCAGCACCATTGGATGTCCGTTTCAGCATCACCGGTTTGAGTGAAGCATTCCGTGCTGTTGCAAAAATCTACGTGGGTAATTGCGATGTCATGGTCGCAAACTTCGTCAGCAAGTCAACATTGTAATTTGCCTTCAGGTTTTTCGCATTGAAATATACCCTTTGAATTTTGAAGTCAAAGGAAATTCATTGTGAATGAGATACCTTTAAAATAATAGGGTGCTACTAGAAGTGGCTGGGTCGCTTATTTCTATAGCCATGTGAGGACTTGTAGTCAGGTCATTCGTGTGAGTGTGAAGAGTTATCCCTCCAATCAAAATTGATCAAATTGAATAATCGATTGTTTTGAAAAATGTAGGTGGGGGACTGCACAAAAGCCTACAATACAATCTAAGGAAATTGGCATTGTCACAGATGCCAGTAGCTTCTGCCAGTAGCCATACCGATAGATGATAGCCTACATAGTAACCGTATTAGATTTAAGACATTGCGCAAGAAATGTAGCTATATTATCTTTGCTGACTGAACTGGAAATGTGTACATAAATGACTGGCGACTTGTCTCTAGGAATCTACAATCATCTAGTTAGTATGCATATAACAGGTCTTCAAATTAATGGATTTTGGAGAATACGTTGTCAATATGGAAATTAGTCTTACGAAACATATGCAATAAAAAAATATTACACATGTGTGTAAATATATAATAAATATAATACAAAAGAAGGCGGCAACTGCAAAAAAAGATGTCGTGGAGGACAGATCATTGGTATACTTAAAATACATATCTTTAGATTTCAAATGATTTAATTTTTTTATGATGCCAATTAATAACTTTCAAATTTCTAGATTTATATCAAAGCTCAAACTATCGGAGCCGGAGCCGGAGCCTTTGTGATAAATCAGCTCCGGCTCCGGCTCCGACCAAAACCATCGGCTCCTTAAGGCTCCGGCTCCGGCTCCCCAGCCCTGATTTGAACATTCTATTTCATTTATGGATGGAAAAACAATACCTTGATTTTATCTCGGACAAAAAGAAATATTTCCACAACCTTTTCGAAGTTTAATTTTTTCACCAGATAAATCTCCTTTTAGTTTAGATAGAAATTTTGTTGATCTTTTAAGAGGAGCAGATTTAAAAATTATGCTGTAGAAGATCTCATAAAATATAAAGCTATGTTAGATAGAGTTGGTGCAGCAAAATCTCTTAGACGTTATAAACAATTAGAAAATTTATTATCAACGGGAGTTAAAGTAGGAAAAGGTTTTAAAACAGAAACAACTGTATTTTTACCAGATGATTCACAAGAATTACTAAATAGATGAAATATTTTAATATCTGCAATAAAAGAAGGTCATAATTCTAGTTTCAATGAAATTCATGCTATATTGAAAAGACTGTTAGAAAAGAAAAGAAGATTCTAAATGAAGAGGATTATAGAAGTATAGCTGAAATATGTTGTTTTTAATTTTTTATAAAAAAATATTTATTTAAAATTTTTACTAAAAAATGTGTTCAGCAGATTTAGACAAAATTAATAATCATTTAGATAATCTAACAGAGATTTTGGATTCATCAAAATTTAGTACGACGTTGAAAATTATAACAACTACTTCATCACATACTTGTAATTTAGAACACATTCTACATTTGGAACAAAATAAAAATTATCAAATTGCATTGACTAGTTTTAGTCCGGGAGCCAGCGTGAAGTTGTGCAGGGAACGAGGTAGTACATAAAACTTTCACATAGCATAGTACACCTCTAACCTACTGCAAAACTTCGCGTCTGCCGGATCAGATCATTTGCTTTTCAGAAATAGAGATGATAACAAAATCCTATGTATTTCCAGTGGTAAAATTGAGACATTTAAGGTGTTGACTCCATTTTTTCGCATTTTTGCTCATAAAAGTTACACAAATTAGTATTTTGTTGAACTGGTTATTATAGAAATCATCTACAGATCATGATCTTTCAAATGAGTTATCATTCAGTGACAGAGGATGAAGTAAAGTGTACAAACAGACACTTTTCGTTGGTGTAACTGCAAATTTTAACATAGAAATTTCAGGAAAATTGTTGATATACTTTAGCGAAAAGTGTCTGTTTGTACACTTTACTTCATCCTTTGTCACTGAATGATAACTCATTTGAAAGATCATGATCTGTAGATGATTTCTATAATAACCAGTTCAACAAAATACTAATTTGTGTAACTTTTATGAGCAAAAATTCTAAAAAAATGGAGTCAACACCTCAAATGTCACAATTTTACCACTGGAAATACATAGGATTGTGTTATCCTCTCTATTTCTGAAAAGCAAATGATCTGATCCGGCAGACGCGAAGTTTTGCAGTAGGTTAGAGGTGTACTATGCTATGTGAAAGTTTTATGTACTACCTCGTTCCCTGCACAACTTCACGCTAGCTCCCGGACTATTTCTCCACATTTGACACTATTCAAAACGTTATCAAAGATGTGAATGACCAATTTAGATAATCTACTGATAAAGGTAAAACATAGAAAATACTAACTTTTCTCCTGGTTCTTACGAAGTTGAATCAATATCAAATGAAATTAAGAGACATTTAGGTATACCATTTAAAGATAAGAAACAACTACATTTTGCAGTTGAACCGGCAGTTAATAAATTTTCTCTTACTTTAGACGAAAATCATCAAGTTGATTTTAATCATGATAGATCATTGTCAAAGCTATTGGGATTTAACAAACAAACCTATAGTCAAGGTTATCTATCATTTAGGTGAGAAGATTCCAAAAATAAGTGAATTCAGTTGTTGTACATTGTGACATTATTGAAGGAGGATATATAAATGGTAAATTGTCAAATTTAATATTCAGTTTTCCAGCATTTACTGTACCCATTGGTTATACGAGGGCAAGTCAAAAATTATTTGCACTTTTTCATTTTTGATTTACGAGTCTATTCATCACTCGATTGCTTCTGTTTCTTGGTAAAGAGTTAACTGCACCACTCCTTTCTGTGTCTGCTTTTCAGATTCCAGGCTTACTGAAGCACTCTTAGCTGCCACTCCTAATTGTGAATGAAAGGAAGTGAACACAGCTTAGTGCCGATCGCTTAAATAAGAAAGTGTACGGTCAAAACAATTCATTAATGCTCGAGATGTCTGCGCCACTCTCCGTCAGCACCGAAGAAGAACAGCGAGCTGTTATCCGCTTCCTATGGTCTGAAGGTGCTCCGGGAGCCGACATCCATCGCAGACTATCGATTCAATATGGTGACAACTGCTTAAGCAAAAGAAGTGTTTACCACTGGATTGATCACTTTAAGGCTGGTCGCACAAGTGTATCGCACCAAGAAGGAGCCGGACGTCCTCGAACATCGACAGGGTCGGATAAGATCGAGCAAGCTGAGGAGATGGTAATGGAGGACAGAAGAGTTACAGTCGACATGGTGGCCGTGAAGCTAGGAGTAAGCCATGGATCTGCTCACAATATTCTTCACAACGAACTTGGGTTCCGAAAAGTGAGTGCCAGATGGGTGCCCAGACAGCTTACTGATGCACACAAAGACAATCGACGAACTATCAGTCAACGGCACCTGCAACGCTATGAGAACGAAGGCGAAGATTTCCTGAAGCGAATAATCACCGGTGACGAAACGTGGGTCCACCATTTCGAGCCGGAGAGTAAACGTCAATCAATGACATGGAAGCATCCAAACTCACCGGTCCCGAAGAAATTCAAGAGTCGGCCATCTGCTGGAAAGCTTATGCTCACTGTATTTTGGGACTCTCGAGGGCCAATACTTGAGCATTACACCGAGCGAGGATCAACGGTCACCAGTGACGGATACTGTGAAATGTTGCGTCACAGTCTTCGACCAACCATTCGAACTCGGCGCCGTGGATTGCTGTCGCGAGGTGTCATCCTACTGCACGATAATGCACGTCCTCATTCGGCGGCGAAGACTGTGGAAACTCTTCAAGATCTCCGTTTTGAGGTCCTGGAACATCCTCCTTACAGCCCAGACCTCGCACCTTCCGATTTCCACCTCTTCGGACCCTTGAAAGAAGCTCTGCGGGGACGTCGGTTCTCGACAGATGAAGAGGTGAAAGAGGCGGTGCATGAGTGGCTAGGTTCCATGCCCGAATCCTTCTTCTCTGAGGGCATTAAGCAGCTTGTGCGTCGGTGGAACAAGTGTTGTGAACGAAATGGTGACTATATTGAAAAATGATGATGTTATTTCTGTTGTAATTGTAAAATAAATGTAAATTGGAACAAAAGTGCAAATAATTTTTGACTTGCCCTCATAGATTAAATGTAATTCCACAAACATTAATATGTTTCCCTATTACAAGAAAAACTATTAACAACATTAACATTAGAATCACTGATGAGAAAGGACAAGAAATAAATTTTGGAGGTGAAGAGATTATGATAGATCTTTTGGTTAGAGAAGTTTAATTTTCTTCTTCTTCTTAAAAATAAAATTTTTCTATCAAAAAATGAGTGAAGTGCCGCCATTAAATTAAAAAAACTCAAATTTAATCATCATCCAAATTTATCTAATAAAGTTTTGTCAGTTATTTGCGGAAGATCAGGTTGTGGTAAAACGTATCTAATGTATTATCTAAAATTTTAACGACACCAAATTTTTTGGATTATAACAATCTTACAATTTATACAACAACAGCAGAACAGCCCGTCTATCAATTTTGAAAATATGGATTTGAAAATAATCTTAGAAAAACAGCAATTGCTTCATTATTCAAAGAATATGAAAAATCTGAAGATGAAGAAGAAATAAGTTCGTGGTGTGAAGAAGCAGCAAAAAATAATCAGTTAGTAGAATCCAATAAAAATAAGCATATAAAGATACAATTAATAGATGATAGTGGTAATATGCAAGGTCCTGGTAAACTAGATAGAACAATGAAACATTGTGTAATTTTTGATGATTGTGTTAATGATAGAAATCGCTCAGTTCAGAGAAATTATTTCACAAGAGGTAGACATAACAATTGTAGTGTTTTTTTTAACACAAAGTATGTATTCATTAGATGGAAGTGTTATTAGAAAGAATGCAAATATATTTATACTATTTGAAATAAATGCAAGAAACTTAGGTGATTTGTTAAGAGATTTATGCGTAGGAAATAACGATGAATTTAAACAATCGTGCAACAATGCTTGGTCAAAAGATTATGGCTTCATTACAATTAATATTGATAAAAAAATTCATGATAGAGTTATCGAACAATTGTTCTCTGACTAGGCCTCGCCCGATTGAAAGTCGATAGAAAATATTTTTGCGGAGTGTTCGAATAATTTTTTCTTATAAATTTCTTATTAATAAAAATAAAAAAAGTAAGTTGAATGCTTTCAAGATAGAACATGTACTAGTTTGGAAAATTATCGTCATCCTACAAACCCTGTCAATTCGAAGAAAGAAGTTAGATTTTATCATCATCATAAATACGTGGCGCTCGTTACAGATTATAAAACAAAACATGGTATCAAACCGTATGTTAAATCAAACACCTTTCCCCTGTGTTTAAGAAGTTTCAGAGTATTTTTGGCATACAATAATTTATGGTGGTTGCTTAAGAAAGAAAATTTAACAACACAGGAATTAGAAACATTATATCAATTAAATATTCCTGTGTATATGTAAAAATACATTTTTTCTTTTAAAAAATATGAATCGTGAAATGTCTCTCGGACTAGCGTCTAGGATTGAGAAATTAAACAAGAAACAAATAGCAGAGTTTGAGGCACAAATTACACGTAGTAAACGTAGTAAACGTATTAAAAAACAGAAACGTGGAACAAAAGAAATATTAGAAACTCCTATTACTGATATTTTTTTTGCTGATCGAATTAAGGATGAACTTGGTGATGATTTATGTAATTTATTTAATCCAAATGAAATTAAATATGAAAATGTATCTTTTATTAATGTAGTAAATGATATGCGGAAACTTCTAGCAAATGGTAAAATTATTAATTTGCTTGGAAAAGTTATTAAAGATCTGGAAAATATAATTCAAAATTTTTACGCAACCTTCTATGATAAAAATTCATTTGAAACATGATTTTCTAATCTGGAAGATAAATCAGATAGTCAAGAATGGATTTTTACAGGTGATATTAAATATGAAGATTTTGGAATGAAGCTAGTACAAAGATCACATAGAGGCGCAGGTATTAATATGAAATATAGAATCAAAGAATATTTCGGTGAATATTGTTATATTCCTTCTGAAGATTTTTGTTTTATTAAATGTTATAATGTTTTATGAGGTTTTAATGAAGAACAAGGAGAAATGATGAAAGAAATGTTTAATAATTTTTATATAAAGAGAAAGCCACATCTAGAACAGGAGTAATGTCAAACTGCAAGTTTTCTCAGTTCAATAAAGTTTTTGGAGAAAGTGTTCAGTATTACAGTCCTTCGAATCGTCATTTAAGCCCTAGAGGAATTGAAACGTTTCATAATTATGTTTATTACAATTATTTTCACGAAGGTTCAACAATTGGACATTATTGTTTAATTAATAAGTCTCATAAATTAAAAGCTATTTGAGAAATTGAAAAAATTTTCAAACCAATATATAAAACAGTTACTGATGAAAATCTAACAACGCGTCCATATAAAGTCATAACAAAGAAAAAAATTGGCTATAGTTCAACATATATTTGGGATCTCGAAACTTTTCTTGATCCTAACTGTTCAACAGCTCATCCTATTCCTTATGCTGTAGGAGCTATTAGTTTTAATAAATTGATATGTTGCTTACCGAAACAAAGATTGAAAGAATTAGAAACACGTTTGTTCAGTGATATGATTAAAATTAAACGAACAAAAGATGAAGATGAAATTAAAAAACTTAAAAAACAAATTAATGAGTATAATAATTTAACTGAATTAGAATTTAATAAACTTCAAAATTGTGTGAAAATATTTACGAGAACTGAGGATGATGAATGTCCAATCGGGTGAACCCAGAGGACGCATGTCCGATACATCAATTTTTTAAAACTCTTGGAAAATTTAATTATTCGAAAGTAACTTTAATAGCTCACAATTCATTAGGTTTTGATTCTTATTTTCCGATAAAAGCTAATTTTAAATTATCTAAACCGTTTCTTAAAACTTCAAGAGGAATATTAACTGCTTCATTACAAAATCCTTATACAACTGAATGTGTTAGTAGATATATTCAAAAATCTTTTAGATTTAAAAACAATAATAATAATATGAAAAAAATTCACCTCCAGGTAAATTAGCACTTCAAACTATTGTAATGAATTGTAGTTATCAACATGTAAAAACAAGTCTTTCTAAATGGTGTGAGAATTTTAAAATTCCTACCAATGTGTGTAAATTAAATTACGAAATTGGAGACATAACACATGAAAATTATAAAGAAAAAGAAAATGAATGGAGACCATATTTAGTTAATGATATTCTTTCTTTAGCTTTTTGTATCTACAAATATAATAATTTTATGCAAGATTTAGTTTGTGAAGATTAACATCCTTTAATTTAATCCTCTAATCCTCTAACTACTAATTTAGCATCCTCCGCTTTAACATTTAACAGTTGGATGAAAAGCGTGCAAAATGACAATATGAATATTCATTCTCATATAGATTTATGGGCTAGAAATTATTTTAGAAAATCTGTTAAAGGTGGAAGAGTTTCAGCAAATATAAGAAAATACATATCGCCATTTTGTAATATGTTGTTACCAATATTAAAACAGTATTTACCTGGAAGTAATTTAGTATATTTAATGAAACAGTATCGAGATTTAGGAGATAAAACTGAAATTTGCAAGAAAATTTCAAATCAACTACTTGAACAAAAAAATGAATTTCTAATGTCTTTTGATGCAACATCTTTATATCCATCAGCTATGTATGATGAAAATTCAGAATACCCTAAATCTGAATCAGCTAGAAACTTTCGTCAAGAAGAAGAACGAGAAATAGTATCTAAATTTAATACTCAAACGTTTAGACCTAAAACTGGAATATTTACAGTTGTGTTTCAATATCCGAATGATATGTTTTTTCAACCAGTACCTATAAAAGATAAAGTTAAAAATCAAAATAATAATTCTCATGCAAAAGTAATCAGGTTTAGAAATGCCATATGTTATGATGTGTTAACTTCTGTAGACATACAAGAAATTGTTAGATGTGGTGGAAAAATCTTACATATTACTGATGGTATAATTAATGAAAAAAATTATCAAGTTTCACCATTTCGAAATTATATTGAAAAACTTTTTAATTTGAGAAAAAAATATAAAACAGAAGGAAACACTGTAGGCGATGAGATAATTAAAATATTGATGAATTCGCTATATGGTAAAACTGTACAAAAAGATATAACCACTAAATATCATTTATGAAATGAGGATAGATTGAGAAAAAATTTCACTCAAGAAGTAAAAGATAATGAAAAATAAAATGATGAACAATATTTAGCGAAAGTAGAAATGGTAGTTGATGAATTTCTTAAAGCTAATATTGCAAAAGATGGGAAGACGTCATTCATGCCATCACACTTAGGTTCTTTTATTCTTTCTCACTCTAGAAGAATCATGAATAAGTTTATTTTAGAAATTAATGGTTTCAACGAAAAATACATTCATTATACAGATTCAGTAACAGCTGACACGCCTGTAATATTGAGAAAGAATAATTTATTATTTATTTCTAGAATAGATAGTATTGTAGACAACTATGAAATTAATCCGTTTGAAATTAATGGTGATATGAAAGAAATTTCATTAGTTGATAATTTAGAAATTTATACTCATAATGGATGGAGTAAAGTAAAAAAAATTATTAGACATCTTACAAATAAAAGTATTTATCGAATAAGAACAAAAATGGGAATAGTAGATGTTACTGAAGATCATTCATTGTTAGATGAAAGAGGTAATGAAATAAAGCCACAAAAATTAAATATAGGAACAAACTTACTACATAATAAATTATTTTTTGCACGACAATACAATCATATTGAAACAAATTGTAAGTGATATTTATTTTAATGATCCACCTAATTTAAGATGTAAGCAAGCATTTATAGAAGGGTTCTTTTTGGGAGATGGTTCTGCTGGAATCTATAATTATGAATCAGGAGTCAGATATTGTTGTACTTTAAATAACCAAGACCTTAACCTCTTAATTAAATTAAAAACATATATTAATGAAGTTTATAAAAATGATTGTAAAATATATGATACAATGAGATCATCTAGAGTATACAAACTTAATTTTCAAAATCCAAGACAATATGCTATATACTTTAGTAAAAATTATTATAATCAGTTTAGAGAAAAACGTATTCCTTCGTATGTTCTAGATGCTGAATATAATATTAGATATTGGTTCTTTGTTGGATTTTATGCAGCAGATTCATTTTTACAAGAAATCATTTTTACAAGGAAATATCCAATTATTCGTTTTACACAGAAAAATAAAGAAACCTTTAGTGGTTTATACAATTTGGCATCATCTCTAGGTATTAATTTGCTAGTAAGCGAAAGAAAAGATAAACCATTATGCTTTGGTGCGTGTCAAGTTAAAGAAAATATTACCAAAAATGTTACCACTGTAAGATATTTAAATAATAAACCACAATATGTTTATGATACTGAAACAGAAGATGGCGCATTTAATTGTGGTTTTCCATTTATTGTAAAAAAAACTGATTCAATATACATTTCTAATGAGCTCTTCAATAAATTAGATGCTGCTGGATATGTTGGGGGAGAATTGTGTCAAGGAAAAAATGATTATGGAAATGGTGGAATTATTTTTGCAATGTTTATTGCACCTAAAGTAAAATACTGTATTACTGTAGATGAAAAAGGAAGACTTAGTGAAAACAAAACATTTAAAGGATATTCACAAAATAAAGTAAAAGTAAAAAATTTTCTAGAATAATATTCGGGTAAAACATTATCGACTACAGTTAATAAACCATGGAAAAGATCTTTAGAAACTGGAATTAGTATTCCTAATAAAAATAACAATACTGAAGAAAAAAAATTTTCTGGTCAAGTAAATTCTTAAAATTCTTAAATAATTCTTAAATGTCAAGCACCTGATGAAAATGAAATTATGCTACCTTATAACGGAGAAGATATTCAAGCTGAAATATTTCAAACAATCGTCAGTGAGAGTAATTTAAGTGATGATGATGACGCGTGGGAATAATAATTTTTTTATTACATATAAAACTTATTACATCTAAAAATTTCATTACATATGAAAATTTTATTACATCTAAAAATTTATATCTAAAATTTATGTCTAAAAAATTTATATCTTAAATATAATTAATTAATTATAGCACTCACACCGTTTATTATTGGTTTTTATCTTATTCTTGCTTTTTTTCTTTGTTTTTGGTCTTTAGCTAACGTAGATTTGGCATCAGATATTATTGGTGTTGCCTTTTTTTCAAGGCATTTCTTTCATCATCAATTCCAGATTTTAAACATTTTAATATATCATTATTTGTTAATCTGTTAGGTTTTGCTATACCAAATGTTGTAATTGATGAATATTTTACATACATTGAATTTCTTGAACAGGTTGCATATTTTGAATAGGTTGAATTTCTTGAATAGGTTGCATATTTTGTTGAGATTGTTCTATAAGTTGACCACATGGTGTATATTTCATATGTGAATATAAAAACGCTTGATTTGTAAAACGCATATTACAAACTTGACAAATTGGAGCCATTTCCATTTTTTATTTTTGTGAGAAAGTAATTTTTATTTTTATTTGCATGACATATATATGTTTTATTGTTAAAAAATGATGTTACCAAATGTTGGTGGAGGTGCATATATCCCGAATAATCGTGAATCAGAAATAGAAATAGAAAATTATATCATGAAAACTGGAGACGTTTTATCTGGTTCATTGCATCTTTCTATTCTTCCGCAACAAAATACAGAGTTAACAAATAAACAATATGTTAACACACAAATCAATGACTTAAAAGAAAAATATATAAACGGTGTTTTGGTTCCACTGATGAATGAATTAAAGTTGCTTAAACTTAATGACAAATCATTAAACGAAAAATTATTAAAACTTGATAAAAAGGATAGAGAACTAGAAGGAGATATAGCAAAACTTTTTAAAAAGATTTCAGAACAATCAAAAATTTTAGTATTGCTTTCTATAAAGTTAAAATCTGCAGTCATTAAAATAAACTTCAGATAAAATTATTGAAAAAACAATTAGAAGATGAAATAGAAAAACTTCCTGAAAGAATTTAAAAAAATTTAAATAAGTTGCAATCGACATTCCAAAAAGTGTTGATGAATTAAGTTCTAAAATTACTCAACAGATGAAAAAGATGAATAGAATAATAAATGAAGTAAAGTCACTTAATCAAAAAGTTGATAAAATGAAAACTCTTAAAATCAATTTAGAAAATGAATGAAAGAAAAATTTACAAGAAAACTCTAAAGGAAATAAAGAACAGTTAGATGCTGTTAAAAATCAGCTAGATGTTCTTAACGTTCAATTGAATGCTCTTAAAACGGCGTTGAAGATGAATCAGCAGAAAATGCAAGTTAATAGAAAAGAAATTAAAATACATCACACGCTGCTTGACGCAATAGATAAAGTGCAACAGAAAATTAATAAAGTTATCACGAAGTTGTTGTCCATTCACACACGTAAATCTTGATCGGACACGTAAATCTTAACGTAAATATTTTTCCCAAAAGACAAATTTAATCCTAAAAAATGCCTATAATTTATAAACACAATCTTAAACATTTTGCTTCAAGTCAAAAACTAGCACATGAACCATCTATGAAATCTGTTTACCATTATAACAATGTAGAAGCAGTTCAAAAAGAAGGAGATAGTGTAAACAGCGGAGCTGGCATCTTTTCTGGCATAGAAAGTATCGTTAATGTTATTAAAAATAATAAAGATTTGATTACATCTGCTGCAAAAGGAGCAGCTGCTATAGGTAGTACAGCTAGTGCAATATCAAATGCTGTTAAGTCTCAAAACGAATTAAAACAACTAGAAACTATTCGTAAACTTAAGAATGATTCTGAAGAACTAAAAAAATTAAAAAAACTTTCAGAGGAAACAAAAAACAAAATTGCTAACATAGCCGCAGGGTCTGAGAGTAAACATGAGAAGAAGTCAGGCGTAGCCATAGAATCTACGCTTCGTTCAATTGAAGAAATAAGAGGTAATGGTGTGAACAGCGGAGCTGGTTTAGCAAAATTCTAAAATTATATTTTAGTAAAAATCTTTTTGGGTGTGGGAAATTTTTTCTATGTGTGAGAAAAACAAAAAAGTCAAATTATTTTTTATAAAAATGTCTTCTCTTATCGAAAATAAATTTAGATTAAACGATCCTCCGTTCGTCAGTTATAATCAAAAAAGAATGACTATATAAGAATTGCTATGAATCCCGGATCTTCCAGTAGAGTAAATGCTGGAGGAGATTTAATCTTTGAAGTTGATAATCAGCAAAGTTATATATATCTACCTGGTTCCTTTTACACTGTGAATATTCTTTATATAGTGATGCCAATTTTACAACACCATTACCAGAAACCGATAATATTGCATTAGAGAATAATTTCTTTCCAAGATTATTTACACAAATGCGTTTAGATGTTGCAACTCAAAATATAGAAACAATAAGCGATTCTCCGGGTGTAATTGATACAATGCTTAGATTTATAACAATTGGTGAAAATAATAGAAAGTATGAAATCGAAGGTTGGTTTCCTGATACTAATGATGGTATAATTGTTGATGATTTAACTCACGCTGGAACAGATGCAACAGGAATTGCGAAAGATGTAGAAAATATTGCAAATCATTTAAATAAAACAAACAATAGTGCATATAAAGACAGACGTGAATTTAACAAGAAAAGTAAACAGACAGTAAATTGGTCATTGTCTCCATTATTCGGTTATTTAGATTATGACAAAATATCATGTCAATTAAAATTTAAATTAATAATTCATCGCACAGCAAATAATGAATTAATCTTTCATGGTAAGACTGGAAAAAAAGCATATTTAAAAATTCATAGACTGGAATGGTGGATTAAGCATATTACTCCTAGCCTAGAAGTCGAATTAGATACTGCAAATAGATTAAACACTAACAAACCAATTCCAGTAAATTTTCTAAAGCGTACTGCTAGTTCAGTAACATTTTCCGAACAAAGATTTAACTGGCATTTTACTAGAACTTCGAATACTCCAAGATATTTTTACTAACATTTCAAAGAAATAATTCTCCAAGTTTTGATAAGAACAAAAATCTTTTTCATATTAATACAATTCGAAGTTTACAAGTTGCTTTAAATCAAACCCGATATCCAATTGATCCGTTAAGATTCGATGATACCAATAATCAATTTATGGAAGGATATGATGCTTATAGAAATCTTTGTATAGAATTTGGAGTTGAACCACAATTAACTCCTGGAAATTGGAGACATTTATATCCTGTTTTCTGTTTCGATTTAAGTGCACAATCTGAAGATATTATCAAGACTGGTTGTGATGTAGCAATTAATATTGAAAAGAAAGATTCCACAACTTCATTGATGGCTTATGGTTTATTGCTAGAAGATGTAAAATATTCTATTGAAATTCTTAATAGAAAGATGGCTAGGATTGGTTAATAACCTGAGGACCTTTGCTCCGATCGGCTAAAGCCTCTGAACAAAGTTCTATAGGTTAATTAAAATTTTTGGTAACTTAAAACTTTTTCATAACTAGAATACATTAAAGTTTTTCCTAACTTAAATTTTTTTTATTAAAAATGTCGCAAGCGAAAAGTAATATTAATAAAACTGTTGAATTAAAATTACGTAACATTGTTGACAAAAAACACACCTAAAACTATTACGATTAGCAAAAAGAAATGTTACATAAGTAACCAATGATAGAGAATATTAAATTACAAGAAGAAAAGAATGGTGGAATTGTCCCATTAATTCCACTCATAATAGGTGGCATAGCAGCAGCAGGAAGTCTTGCAGGTAGAACAGCTGGTATTGTCCAGGCAGTAAATAAAAATAAATCAGAGAAGGCAGCACTAGAAGAACAAAAACGTCGTAATAGAGAGTTAGAGAAAGTTGCTAGAGGGCAAGGAATAGTAGATAATTTTATTAGTAAATTAAATTTAGTTGATGAAGGAAAACGAGTTCTTAAAAACATTCTACATAATGTTGATGATTTAATTGTAATAAAAGAAACTAAAGATGGTTCTGGTATATATCTAAGTCCTAGTATGATTCGGTAATAACCTCAGGACCTTTGGTCTGATCGGCTAAAGCCTCTGAACAAGGTTCTATTAGGTAAAACATTTATTTTATTTTATCTTAAAAAATGGATTCCACAAATTCTGAAAATTTAATTAAATTAAAAATTTCTAATTTAGATTTATTGAATTATCTCTTAAAAGTACATAAAACCTCAAATTGTCAGCATAGCGAAGGTGATTCAACTTTGTTGCATTCCGGAGGTGACATACAAAAAACATTAGAAAACTTTCCGCGATTTATTTGGAGTAGATATTCAAAAGAAAAACATCTTCTTGGTCATTCAGATACCGGTCCAGGAACTCGATTAGATATAAGACTAGATGAGAATAATAATCCTAAACCAGGTGAAAAACCAATAAACAGAGTAGATGCAGCAGCTTATAGACACGATCTAGCTTATTGAAATCATGACCTAAGTTCTCGTCATGTAGCTGATAGGAAAATGATAGAAGAATTAGATACTATTCAAAATCCTACATTTAGAGAAAAAATTGAAAGAATGTTTGTTAAGAAAGCTTTACAAGCTAAAATATTATTCGGACAGGGTTTAGACAAAACTCATAACTCTGAAACCTACGCGTCTGAAATGTCGAATGATCCAAGCCGCTACGCGTATGAAATTCAGAGGGAAAACAGAGAGCCGAAATATCTATTGAAAGTAAAACTATTTAATAAAGATGATATTTGGAGTGCTGAACTTATTCATATGCCGAATGAAAGGGACTACAAATACGCACTGACCGTTATTGATTTATATACACGATACGCTTGGGCAAAGCCTTTAAAAAACAAAGCGGTCTGTCAGTTAAATATGCGTTTGAAGAAATCTTTAAAGAAAGTAATAGAACACCAAAGAAGCTATTCGTTGATAAAGGATCTGAATTTGATAATAGAAATGTTAAGCCACTGTTTGATTTAGTTTATTCTACAGAAAATGCTGGAAAGTCTGTAGTAATAGAGATTTAATAGATCATTAAAAGGTAAGATCTTCAAGAATTTTACAGAACAAGGTAATCAGTAATGGTTGAAGATACTACCAGGAATTGTAGATCAGTACAATAATAAAGTTCATTCAGGTATTGAAGAAACTCCAAAGAATGCTTCTGACGATCCTGATTTAATACAAAAGAAAATATTCGAAAATAATTATTCAAATCAGAGTAATCCGAATTTACAGAAACGTAAGCCGAAATTTAAGATTGGAGATAGAGTAAGGATATTTAAGTATAAGAATAAATTTAAAAAAGGCTTTGTTGGCTATTGGACTAAGGAAATATTTGAAGTTTGTAAAATAAATCAAATTTATCCGATTACTTACGAAATTAGAGATTTAGATGATGATAAGATCACTGGCAAATTTTATCAAAACGAATTACAAATAAGTGAGCTTTAACCTTTAGGTGGCGCTTTAGCTAGCTTCGTTTGAGCTTTAATTACAGTAATTAGAACTAACGTTTCCTGAATTAAATTCCCTTATTCAATTCCCTTATTCAACTCCCTTATTCAATTCTAACATAATATCAAGAAATGGTACTCCTTTTTGTAATTTGTTCAAAACATGTAGACATAATTGTCCACAGTATGTAGTTCCTGGTGTTTGAATTTGAAAAGTATTGTATGTTCCATTTCCAAGTAATTCTTTGACTTCATTTGTTGGAGGCAATCCATATGAGTCGAACCAATAGTTCTCAGCCTCTGGGCGGTCAAAAAAATAATTATCTCCATTTTTATTAAAGATTCCTGCTGACCAATGTACTCCTTTTTGATCTGACGTATGGAGATTTGTTACGAAATTTATAGATGACTTATCTTTTAGCAAACGTAATTCGTCTCTCATCAATATGTGAAAATTCTTTATTCCCAATTGATTTGCGATCTTATTTAAATCGAAAGTTGTCGTGGTTTGTTTACCGTATTGTTTTAAGAAATCATTTGTGTTGCTCATTTTAAATGGAATAAAATGTATTGTTTAACAATGTTCCGTTTTATTTTTATGAACTCTCATGAAGAGGATATTGATTGTTTTATCTGTATTAAGACAATAGCAACATCTGTTACCACATTTCTCAACCCTCTTGATTGTTTTAGGCGATCATACGGATTGTACATTCATGACATGGCGTTGATAACATAAAAGCAATCTATTAATTCATTCTCTGCTTTGAGGGAATATTCTGTTGTTATCGCATCATTCAGTACAATATCGCAGTATCGACAGTCGAGACCGACTGTCAAGCCAAAACCAGAAAAGTTCTGGAATTGGTTGTGGAATTGGATCTGGTTTGAGTTGTGATTCTGCAATTTCTCCTTTGGCATTCAAGCACATTTAATCATACCCGTCACATAATGTTGTCAAGGAAACTTCATTCACCAGAGTGTTGCTTTGCTTAGATCACCGTTAATAATTTTCACTTACTATTTAAACACACACACAATTCATAAAACGTGACACATTACAATCGTAGTTTAAATTTTATCGTCACAATGGTTGGATCTACTGAAAGATCTGTTCGATTGGGGACAAAGCGGAGAAGAATTCAAAAGTTAACAAGGGAAATCATACATCTGCAAGCACGAAGTAAAATATTCTTGCATTTCGATCTAGTAAGAATTTCTGAATGGATCGGAGACTCGCACATAAATTATACAATTGAGAAGAAAATATTGAACTTAATTGAACAACGGCAGACAGTAATATTTTCTTTAAATAGAACCCTATCACAAGAACGGGACGATAAAATTATTGAACAATCAACAACATCATCGAACAACGTCGATACAACAGGGCCGCCAACTTATGAACAAGTTATAAATCAAATTAACGAAGAACAAGCAGCACAACGGCAAGCAGCGCAACAGCAAGCAGCGCAACAACATTAAGTGAAAGTGTTAATGTTGTTAGTTTGTACTAGTGAACATCTTTCATCGCTTGTTCATAGCATTATTTCTTTTCATATACCCTATTCTATCCTTGTGTTTTTCTTTATTCAATTCAGTTATTTTTAATTGAGATAACGAAGGATATATTCTTGTGGTTCCTTCCATTTTCGTCGTCGCCGTTGCCGTTGAGGTTTCTTCCATTTCTGAGGTTTCCATTTTTAAAGAAATATTTTGAATAAATATTTCGAATACAATCTTCTGGTATATTGAGACTACGTGATATTTTGAGACAACTAAATTTTCGATTACGTGATATTCTTAGACCACGTGACATTTTTTGGACTACCTAAATTTCCGATATTTGGAGACGACCTAAATTTTTGAAATTTTGTTTTTTTGAAAATTTGTCACTATACCTAAATTTTCGGCCACGTGAAATTTGGAGTCTACCTAAATTTTTGAAATTTATAGACTACGTAAATTTTTGAAAAAACTCGAAAGGTGTGACATCCAGTGCGACCGAAGCGACGCGCCGGATGTCATACCCTATACTACTAGCGTGGAGTAAAAAAGAATGGCTGTAAAACATGGTCTTTCCACAAACCGCACCAGACCATTAGTTTCGCACCACTGTTCTTTTGTGGGTTGCATCCAGTGGGGATTCTCCTGCGCATAATATCGGCAATTTTCTTTATTCACTTCACCATTGAGATAAAAGTTGGTTTCATCACTAAAGAGCACTTTCCGATGCACGTTGTCAGGATCTTCATCCAATGGGTTTTTAAACCATGTCGACATATCCATATATCGGTCAGGATCGTCTTCGTACAGTTTTTGGAGAATCTGAAGTTTTTATGGATAAAAAAGTTATTCTTTGAGTATCTTCTGAATCGTGAGCGTACAACGTTGATTTCGCGAGATGATCCACGCATAGATTTTTTTGGACTTTGCTCAATTTTATCGAGAATGGGTGTTCGTGTCGCATCAGATACTCTTGGACGTTCACTTAGCACTTTGTCGTGAACGTCAGTTTCTTTGAACTTCGCAAGTAAACGACCCACTGATGTGTGACTAACATTCATTCCTGATCATGCTTTGAATTGAACGTTTCATCAACAGACCAGTTTGTCGCACCCTCTCGCCCATAAAGTAAGATATTTCAATTCTGTGATCAATTGACAAGGACATGCTCGCTGGTTGTGATTAAGAAGACAATGCAGTTTCCATTTATCTTGACTCCTTCGCTTTTTTCAGAGTAATACTCATTTTGGCAGTCGCGCGATCATCTGCACCAAATAATGTTCATTCATGAAGTTAATAAGAGAACGAAGTATACTCCACATGCGCACGACGAAACTAGGAATTTCTATAATAGCATGATTGAAGCTTGAAGTTTGGACGTAGGTTAGATAAACTTTGGTGCGCGATTTTATGGCCACCTTACACTCAGCAAAAGCTAGCCCCCCTCTGCATTTCTCTGTTGCAGAGAAGAACATCTCGTCCGCGAAGTTTCATGAGCAGATATCAACCATCTCGCGATCACTGGCTGACAGAGACGCACGTCGCATGTCAGATGCACTAATTAGATCATTTGTTGGTCTTATTCGATGATAATACTTACTTATAATGATTAAGTAATTCAATAAAACATTTGAAGACAACACATGTCTATAATGTGAGTGCTTATCGGCTAAGATAATGTTATATCCATAATATGCATGTAATATAGGCTTTCGTTATCTGATTTATGCAAGGAATTCTAACAATGAAAGTATCGTCTCTATGCAGTTCCAGAATCGCCAGCATCAATCCTATCTTTATTCAATCAGCGAATAATAGAAATAACGAGAAGTTACAGCATTCTAGCGTGAAAGTCATAATATTGCAGTAGATATAATTCAATGATGGAATTCGTTAGTTGATTCTCATCAGACAGTTGTATAGACACGAAATTACAATATAGGTTTAAGGATTGAATGAAAGCCATATAATTGTCACAGTTAAAGTACGCAAACTATTTACTTACAATATTTGATAATCGTCGACCTTGAACCTAAGTTCCTCATCCAATAGGGAAAAGCACTAATTGATCAACTTCACGACTACTTATGTAGCCAGTTATCAGAGAATTCTCGGAGCTGCAGACCGGTTTCGGGCTATTTGGCCCTCATCAGTGCAGGTCACCGTTTCTAGCACACAGCAGAGGGGCAGCAGCCGAATCGACCACGTCCCATCCGCTATGTAATAGAAAATGAGTTCTCTGATCTACATAATGGGCTTCAAATTCAAAAGATTGGTGATATCACCAAGCATTTAGAAATAAAATAGTTATTTATGTAACATTATCCTACAGCTACTGACCTCATTGAACAATGATAAAGCTTTCAGACAATATTGACGGTTAGGAGTACTGGCAGATATCTTGCCATACCGATTACACATCTGTAATATATTTTCCAAGGCGAAGAAATCTGCTACAGGCAGATATTAGCTTCTCTAAAGAATATGGTAGAGCCAGGTCAGCGTATATTCTTCTCCTTGTATATTACAGATGTGTAATCGGTATGGCATGATATCTGCCAGTACTCCTAACCGTCAATATTGTCTGAAAGCTTTATCATTGTTCGATAAGGTCAATAGCTGTAGGATAATGTTAAATGAATAATTATTTTATTTCTAAATGCTCGGTGATATCACCAATCTTTTGAATTTGAGGCCAACTATGTCAGAGAACTCATTTTCTATTACATAGCGGATGGGACGTGGTCGATTCCCCTTAGGAGGTATATCCAGCTGCAAACATCAAACAGCCGCTCAGACGTTTTTGCTGAGGATCTTACGCATCTTGCAACGTAGCAGGAGCGTTGCTGCTGCCGCCAAACGCTACGATCCTGCTACGTGGCATTGCTACAGCGCAGCTACGTAGCACTAACGTAGCATGTTTGGTGGGATGATTTTATTACGATCTTATCTCAGAAACTATCTAAAATCATGGGAGGAACTTATATATGATTTTATGTACGAAATGTAAAAATTCCTATAAGAAATATGAAAACAGGTGTAGACATTCTTATATGTGATCTTACCTACGATCTTACCTAATTAAGAAACTATCTAAAATCATGGGAGGAACTTATATATTATTTTGTATAAGAAATCAAGAAAATTCTCGTACGGGAGAGCAACAGGAGTACCACCACTTTTAGGACAATTTTGCGGACCTGATATTGAAATCAATTTTGATTCAAGAATACGCATGTATTTGCTTTTTAATTATGTTTATTTGTTGACACTATAAGCACAGAAGAGAAGAGATAACTTATCAGTCTTTATTCAATGAGCTGTATTTACAAAAGCCCACTAACAAGTTTTTGACAGAACATATCTTTTTATCGAAATAATTCTTTTGGTGAACCTTCTTGCAACTGTGTTAAGGTGAATAACAGCAACAAACTAACCCTTTGATACAGATGACACACATTTATCATACTGAACAAAGAGATAACATGCGAAATCCATAAACACACATAGCCTACAAGTAGGCCCACCACCGCAAAATTAAAGAAAGTACATTATTATTTTGCTTTCTATATAGATAAATTACTGTGATAAATACATGTGCTTTTATCTGCCTTGAACATTTGTTTAAACATCACCGACTCTGATGGAGGAGCTTAATTAGGTACTTACCAGTTGAGTTCGATATCTTCCTTCGTCTTCTTTATTCAATCTGTGCTCAAGTATCTTCGTTTGTTCGACAGAAGCACAAACAGGAATAACAATTCGATCAGGATTACTCGGAAATCCGCCTCTAGTTTGCTTTCTTATGCATTGCAATACCTCCGTTCTCTACAATGCCAGCGTGAAGAGAGTTTTGCAATGTAGGTGGCTTTATTTCCAATATTACAATGGGATGGTGGTCCGTAAAAGTGATGTCTCTCACCAAAACATACAGCGATGTCAAAAATCATTTCATCTCTAAACTTCTTTTGATCACAATGCATGTGATAGTCTTGTCTTACACGATCTACCCAACATGGTAAATATAAGTTATCAATGTGCAACTGAAGTGTTGCTGCTTCTCGTTCAGAATCATTTCCTAATATTTTAACAATATGAAAACCTGACAGCCACCGTTTGAAATCACTTATCAAATACTTTTCATTTACAAATCCAATATGAATCAAAATAGAAGGATCAAGTCCATGCACATGACGTCGTGACCATTCGTCTTTGTGTGGAGGACAGTAGGCAAATCTATGATATACACTAACAACAGTTTGATCACTTTCTCTCATTGCAATAGCACTCAATTCCTGCATGGGTGTTCCCTCACTGTCTATGAAGATGACAATCTACAATATCAAAAAGACTTCATTACAAGATAATACATTGAGCAGGAACTTTACAAGGATGTCTGTCCTTTACATAACAAAAGATACATACAACATGATTACAATGTTTTATTTGAACATAACGCACAAGACCGCGTTTTCCACATTCACTACATACTAACTGATTACAATACTTTAGATTTCTCTTTGGTGGTAGCACCATCTTTCTTTGATGTGCGACGACGTTTAGGTTTGGTGACAGGTTCTTGACACTCTTTGACACAAGAATCAATGACTTTCTCAATGTGATCAAGACCTACTAACTCAGGTTGATGATGAATTTGAGCAATGCGCAAATTGAGAAAAATCAAATTACCGTCAGATTGATGAGGTCCCACATAAACAGCAGGTACCTTAATATGAAATGAATAAAAGCCTGCACCTAGCGATGACAATTCTGTTTCAACTGACTGTTCAACTGTCACTCCTGTAGTGACTTTACAATACTTGCTTTGCAAAATATAGCAGTGAGTGCCGCGATACAAAGGTTTATAATAAGAAGTTTTCTTTTCTGGCCACAACTGTAATAGTTCAGTAGGAATAAGAGCCTTTTGCCTCACAACGTCTTCTGAAATGTCAAGCTGCTGACGCAACCAATTATCAATGGGGATGCTCAGGTTTTGACCGCAACGATTTACTTGCGTATCCGCTTTTGGTAAGTATACCGCCGGCGTTTGAAGATAGAGTCGAACACCGTTGTAGCGCACTTGTTGCTTGTAGGTAGGATAGCCGTGAACTACCTTTTCAATTTTCGGATTCCACAGCTCGAGATGTTGAGGATTCAGTGATGCTGCAGTTGGAGTAGGATTCATGGCCATGGCAGTCTGTTACGAAAGAATACCACTAAGTACATTCATGATCATCAGAGAAAACAAAATTGTTAGCTTAGCAGTGACATATGAGGTGGCCCTTAAGAGGACCTTTTGGAGCGTTCACATGATTTAAAGCTTATCACCAAAGTCTAAGTCTTCGTCATCGTCCAGTAAATTAAATGTCTTGGGCTTAGGACCCGAATTGAGTTTCAATTCCCTAAAAGACTTAAAGGTAAAGCGTCTAGGTGGTGGAGGTGGCGGTGGTGGTGATGGTTCAACAAAATAAGCTTGTACAATCATCGGCCACACTATCTCCTGCGTCTCTCTTCTAAAATGTTGGTAAGGTTTAGGCCACACAGTCATGACACTCACTTGTAAATTTGCAAACAGGATTGAATCAGACAAAATTGAGACGGAGAATGCCTTTCGCAAGCTACACACGCTTTCCAAGTCAAGAGAATGAAATGAAGAGAAAATGGGGAGACGTCTGCTTTTATAGTCTCCTGTGAATCCACATTTGACACTATGAGAGCCAATCAGAGACCTCCGTTTCTCCCCTGACTTCGTAGGGGCAGGGAAAAGGAGGCACGCGGACGACTGACTCATGAATGCTTTTCCCAAATCTTGTAGTCAAATCTAGTTTAGCACATTGAGTTGAATATGGATGTGTTTTATGCGACATAAGAGCAAGTTGGATCCATGCTCATGAAATGAATCTAGTCGAGATGCAATTTTTTCCATGTGTCGCTGATAGAAATCTTTAGGATAATGTATCGTCTCTGCAGAATAGGATGCAAAATGAAACACTACACGTTCACCTGCATGTTCATTAGTCGCTTTCTCAAATTCAATCTCTGCAACTAATCGACCTTTCACATCTTTATTTATCAAACTGTCCATGAGCAGTTGGAAAACGAAGTAACCTTTAGCGATAGCAAATTCTAAGTCTGCCTTTTCATGATGAAATGAGATGATGTAGTCCCTAATCACACCACGAAGACTTTGTCGATGAAAACGTAGTGAACAAAATTCATTCGTAAACTCTACTGCTTCTGTCATCTTTCTTCCTATCACTTTGGAGACATAGCATGAATGACATTCAGGTGTAACATGGCACGCTGATTCCAAATCTGGTCTCTGTTTTCTCGTCCGAGGCGTGGTTCACCCGCTAGAGCGATTTTCGTAAATATTCTAACTCTTGTCGTTTTTTCGCCAATGTCCAAAATTTTCAATGACGTCTCACATCTAAACGAAGGCAGAGTGGAATAAGCCGTGTCTTCCACTGAATTTGTCTAATTGTTAGCTTTCAAATGAGCCATTGCACGAATTTCTACGTTCCCTACAACCAAAGTTGGAAGATCGCTGCCGAGGGGGGGGGTCAGAACTTTTTCTCTCCGATGTCGCTGGAAAGAAGTTCCTAAACCCAACATTTGCCAAAACGTCTGAATTTGCACTCCATTTTCCCATCCGAGCACTCCTTCATGTCGAAAAACGACTTTTCTCATCCGAAAACATCCAAAATCTGCCTTTTCCAACTCTGACATTTTCCTGCCATTCTCCTCCCTAAACCCAGGAAAATTGGACCAAACTGAGCTTTCCACTGCATTTTTCTCACTTTTAGCTTTCAAATGAGCTATCACACGACTTTCTACGATCCCTAACACCAAAGTTGGAAGTTTGACAGGAGGGGGGGGGGGAGGTCAGAACTTTTTCTCTCCGATTGAGTTGGATAGAAGTTCATAGACCCAAATTTTCACGTAGATTCCGAATCTTGCCTCCGTTCTTCCATCCGAGGCCTCCTTTATGTCGAAAAATGGACTTTCTCATCCCAAAACCATCAACACCCGCCTTTTTCCAACTTTGCCGCTCCAACCCTTGCCTCATCATTCCTGCCTTCCATCCCCATCCAACATTTCACGTAGATTCCAAATCTAAACTCCACTTTCCCATCCGAACCCTCCTTCATGACGATTTCCGACCTTTCTCATCCGAAACACAACCAACACCTACCTTTTCTCACTCTAGCCCTTCCACATTCCTATCACCTTCCTTCCCATCCCTTACCGGAAAACTCCTTCCTTCCTTCCTTCCAGAGGGGGGGGGGTAGGAACACTTTTCTCCTGTCGGACCCATTCCTCCCAGCACATCCTTGCCCATCTCCCTTCCTTCCAGAGGGGGGCTGAGTCAGTCTGATGACTCATCGTTGCACATTTTGCGCTTGCGCCTGGGATGGGATTACTACTAAAAAGGTTGAGAACCACTGGTCTAAAGCATTGCGAACTGTTGCCGCATGATGTGTAGGCGCACCATCTTGCATAAACCATTTGTTTCCGTCGTGTTCAGCGGGAAAACGTAATCTTTCAGGAGACGTAAATAATGCACAGCATTTACGTTTTCATTTTCATCGAAGAATACTGAACCGACTACTCCATGCGAAGATAAACCAGCCCAAACCATAACTCCTTTGGAATTATGGAATTAAGTGCATGATCAACAGTGAAAGGAGGGTTATCAATCTACCACAGCACACAACTGTGGCGATGACGTATGTGCACAATGTCCCGATCTTAGTTATAGACACTATGATGAGGTGACAAACCAATTAGGAGGACAATTGGAGCAGAAGTCCTCAAATTAGAGTGATTGAAGGGAGAGATCCTGTGAATTCGTTGAAAATTGGAAGGGTAATTGATGTAAGAAAATATGAATGGTAGAGCTGAGGAAAGAAAATACCTAGGAGAAGAAATAGATGTAAGAAAATAGGAGGGGTGAAACTGAGGTAATAATATCAGGATGTAGGTATGTTTTAAGTGTCTCCTAATAAATGAATGGATAAAGTATACACTTACATACGAAATGTGTTCTGCATCTTATTTAATTATTCAAGTAGATTTGTAATCCTTTATTCCGTCTAGAAGTAATTATCTAATTAATGTACTTACACTTATTACCAAAAAATAGGAAAATTGGAGGTTTACTTGAAAATCGGAGAACCTAACCACAATATCACCAAGTAGGCCTGTACCGTACCGGTCAAAATTGTTTTACTCCACAGCTTACAATAGACAAGCATCGGAAGTTATGCCTAGGATGGCTACGTACGAATACTTAATTAATTACCGTACCTAGGCCTATAGCATATTTATGTCAACATATCTAGGTTATTACCAAGAAAATCAAGATTACTGTAGAACACTCTCCTCAACATCTTGTATAAAAATGATTATCTACTTGTAGTGACGGTCCTTCAAACTTTTTAAAATTACTTTTATTAGACTTTTGCTATACTGACAGCGACATGCTGACAATCTGGAACATTTTATTGCTATCATCGATGTCAGAACCACATGGATTTAGTAATATGATAGGGTATTGGCCCGAAATGAAATTCCAGTGTTTTGAAATAGATCCTAAACTATCTCAAATAGTATCCTATAGAACTATAGTATCCATTCGATCATCTGCACTGTCAGTAGTTGGTCGTATCTGCCAGCACGCTCGCATCTTGCGGCGTTGTAACAACTTCCTCTTCTTTCTTCGCTTCGCGCTAACGGATCTTGTCCATCTTTTACACATCTACTTAGCTCCTGCTACTTATCTGTTTGTGCTACTACGGACCCTCAACTGGCCCTGGTCTGCTCTACCGAGGGCCAACAAAAGTGTCTGTGTATTATCCACCTTCTATTGGCTGACAATAATCATGTGACCTGGTTTCCTCGTACTCGCTGATAACACGCACGGCACAACAGCTTCCCGCTTCATTTTGAGACCCCAACACGGCGTTTTTTATTATCAACGACAATTTCGCTACTTGCAACAAGGCAAACTGTGTGCCCACAAGCATCAAGTACACTATATCCATTAGTCATCGATTCAACCACTCTTTCAGCCACTGTTCAACTTCCCTATGAGCGATTGCCCAGCTGCAGTGTACATTGACACCGGTCCGCGAAGTTATAACTCTACCCACATGCATCGCACGCTTGGATTTATTATCGACAATCTTTTGTAATGTAACGCCAATGTAGCCGCCTGACTTTTTCATGTATATCTTCTTCTTACATTTGTGAACTGTAATGCGCTCACCGATTTTAAACATGTGAGGTAAATAAAGATTATTATTATCATTATTCATTTTTAAACCCTTAGAAGATGCATTGCTCATATAAATAATGCTCATGAATATTTGCAGTGTTGTAGTCGCAAAATCAATGGTGGTACAACGGTGAAATTACGGAGCGTTTCATGACTTTTTTCTTCTATACGGCTGATATATACGGTCACATCTTCGTGGTGGGGGTACGGCAAACTCAAAATATTTTATTGGGTGTACGCCGTACTGCCACGTACCCCCTCCACTACACTGAATATTTGTGAAATACATGAGATCTCAAGTCTCTTATTAATGTAGAACCGTCTCATCACTAATACTTACAACCGCCTGATAACGTTAAGTAAGTCTCCTTTTTCTAATATAGAAAATGTTTTGAAGATTTCTGCAATAAAACCATAGGCACTCATTTTGAAACTGAATCAATTCGCCATCTACATAACAATTCCTTTAGGGAGATACTGTAATATCTAAATATGAGCTGTAATAATTCCAAAAACCATGCATCAAATTAACACAGGATGAGATAGTTGGTGAGTTAAGATTTTCTTGGATGATAAACACAACAAATACGAGTCCTGATACACGCAAGGATTTAAGAACATTCAAACTCGATACTTTCAGGCACGTATGTGATAAAGGAACAATGGATTAAATTTCATGACGATTAAAACAAAAGAAATGTTCAAATCTGTTTAGAAAACCCATAGTGAACTCGATTTCGTAACACAGGTTGTGATAAGCATAATTGCAATATCACAAGATTCATATGATCAATGAAGTGTCCAAGAGATCTTTTAAAATGTCCCATTTTTCAAAGTTCAACCTTTAGACGGCAAAGCATACTGAGAAATGATAACTTTATGTTAACTATTGCATTTGCCTATTTACATGTGTCTGGCCACCTCAGTGCGTCAATCACATAAATAATTGATTGAAAATTTAACATTTTAGAAATATTTAACACAGTGATCACAACTATGGTGCGATGCATCTTTGGTCCGATGTGTATATGTTGTCGCACTGATCAATTGAACAAATTTTTTTGTCATTTTCAGTATGGCATGTGTTGCCAGATATCGACACGTTCGTGATCAATAGAATGATGACTTTTGCACACATTCTGGCCTATAACACATTATTTTATATCACACAAGTTACAAGCAGTGAAAATAGTCAGCTAATGTAGATTCATCGCCAATTAAGGAATCTTGCTATGAAGTATAATCAATGCATCAGATCAAATGTGATGCCATCATCTACTGTTCTTGATAGAAACATGGGATTATTTTTCATCTGTAGTATGTATGAAATTGTTAAATATTTGTCAATTCAAAAGCCAATACCTCAATTAAAACAGAGTTTTCTTCTGCTGCAGATGTTCCACTTCACATAGCTAACAGATGTTACTTGTGACTCGCCAGTATAATATGATTCAAGATAATTCACTTTCGTTCATATAATAACACATGGATGCATCGTTTTTTCATTTTTCGTTCATCTAGCAGAGACAATTAATGATCGTCTTCAGCAAGTTCCATTTCGTAAGTTATTGTCATAATTGCCTCAGACTCAATTTTTTCCTTAACAATTTGGCCAGGTATACTTACACGCCTACCGCTAGATAAAATATTTTGTTGTAAACAAATTCGGGGCTGTTTGACAACATTGAATTTCCTTAACAAAAACTTCGGCACAGCTATTTAGACTTCGAAATACGTATGTATAGACGAATGTCTTGTGAAAAATTGCTTCCACGCACCAATAGGATGCATTTATGTATGATTTTTTTCAATTAACTAATTATAATTAATGAAATTCAATGTTATCGAAAAGCCACCAATTTGTTTACAACAAAATATTTCAGCTAGCATTAGGCCGGTAAATAATCCGACTAAATGTGAAAGGACGTTTCCACGCAACTGGGCGTGGAAATAAACCTGGCCCGCTATTGACTTAGTTTTCTATTGAATTTATTCATCAGTTATTTATTTCCATCGTCCACAACAAAATCAGACTAATTAAATTTTTAATATATTCTGTGGCAATGAATAAATTTTTGTTTGGCAGTATTATCCCACACCTACGTGACAGTCCGTAAACTAGATAGTGATGACAATTTTCCGTGGAAAATTATGGAAAAAATTGGAAAATTATGGGAAATTTTGGAATATTTTGAAAGTTTTGATTTTTTTGATAGGCCTTATAATTTGAGCGCTTCCACTGCCGAGGCAGCTACGTACCAATAAATTGGATCTAAAACTCTTAATTTCATCATTATTTCGATTAGAGCGATCGTAGCAATACGATTTTCGTCCGCGGATTTTTGAGCATTCCTTTGCCCCCAGTGGCTTGTGCCGTTTTGTTATCATTTTTAATTATCATACAGACACGATTTGGGAAAACGTGAATCTTGCTTTACAAGGGGTATAGTTGATAACCTCACACGGAAGGGTGTTCATGATGGGGATGCGAAAGCAAAAATACGGCACTCCCTTTAGTAATGGCTTTTATAAAAATGAGTTGCTAAAAATATTTACACGCAAACGTTTCGCGACGCAGTCGCTGCCTCAGTGCACTAAAAAGAAGGGAAAAGCAGTCAGAGTGCGTGGTTTATATATCAGGGTGATAATACCGTAGACAGAGTATCTCTCAGCCAACCAGCTCGTCTTTGCGATTCCGACCCACGATTTTTCTGCGCTATATCGATGACATGTCCTTTTGAACATGATGATGACATTTTTCATAGTATTTTAACTACCTTCAATTCCGTGAACGACGGCATACAGTTTACCATAAAAATTCCTGACAACGAGAGTCCCTTGAATTTTTTAGATATCTCAATAAAAATCGTCGATGAGCAGATTTCATACGAATGGTATTCTAAGCCTAATAATAATCGCATCGAAAGTAGATGCTCATCATCTACTATCAAAAATAAGGCTATGGAAAAATTTCATAATAGATTACGCAAAAACAATTATAAAACTCGCGATTTTGATAAAATTAAAAGCGTAACTCGTAAAAGCAATGGTGAGAATAATGTTAGGCTTTCTCTTAGTTTTATTAATGATAGTTGTAATAGAAAAATCAATAATTTAATAAGAAAATACAAACTGCCTGTAACCTTGATAAGCAAACCTAATAAAAAATCTGCTAAAAAACATGTAAACTGTCATCTCTGTAATCTTCTCGACAACCCTTATCCCTGCGATGTGCGCTTTGTGGTTTACGAACTTGTTTGTAAACATTGTAGCAAAAGTTACATTGGGCAAACTAATAGGCCTTTTAAAATTCGTTTCGAGGAGCATGAACGTAGCTTGCGCTTGCAGAACAATACTAGTGCCCTCTCCGAACATTCGATAAATGACCACGACAGTAACCTTGACATTTTCGATTTCACAATCAATATCATTGCCAAGCATAGTTCGCCTCTTGAAAATCGTTTGGCTGAAGCTCGCTACATCAGAAATAGGAGACCACAGTTGAATCGCAAAGACGAGCTGGTTGGCTGAGAGATACTCTGTTTACGGTATTATCACCCTGATATATAAACCACGCACTCTGACTGCTTTTCCCTTCTTTTTAGTGCACTGAGGCATAGTCCGGGAGCTAGCGTGAAGTTGTGCAGGGAACGAGGTAGTACATAAAACTTTCACATAGCATAGTACACCTCTAACCTACTGCAAAACTTTGCGTCTGCCGGATCAGATCATTTGCCTTTCAGAAATAGAGAGGATAACACAACCCTACGTATTTCCAGTGGTAAAATTGTGACATTTAAGGTGTTGACTCCATTTTTTCGCATTTTTGCTCATAAAAGTTACACAAATTGGTATTTTGTTGAACTGGTTATTATAGAAATCATCTACAGATCATAATCTTTCAAATGAGTTATCATTCAGTGACAGAGGATGAAGTAAAGTGTACAAACAGACACTTTTCGTTAAAGTATATCAACAATTTTCCTGAAATTTCTATGTTAAAATTTGCAGTTACACCAACGAAAAGTGTCTGTTTGTACACTTTACTTCATCCTCTGTCACTGAATGATAGCTCATTTGAAAGATCATGATCTGTAGATGATTTCTATAATAACCAATTCAACAGAATACCAACCTGTACATTTTTTATGAGCAAAAATGCGAAAAAATGGAGTCAACACCTTAAATGTCACAATTTTACCATTGGAAATACATAGGATTTTGTTGTCATCTCTATTTCTGAAAGGCAAATGATCTGATCCGGCAGACGCAAAGTTTTGCAGTAGGTTAGAGGTGTACTATGCTATGTGAAAGTTTTATGTACTACCTCGTTCCCTGCACAACTTCACGCTAGCTCCCGGACTAGCAGTGACTGCGTCGCGAAACGTTTGCCGTGTAAATATTTTTAGCAACTCATTTTTATAAAAGCCATTACTAAAGGGAGTGCCGTATTTTTGCTTTCGCATCCCCACCAATAGGGGTATAATTTTATGCAATGTGAAAGATCTGGAGCAAAAATAATGTACTTCATTTTGGAGTTTGCTTAGTAGCTTATTGAAAGTTAAGCTTTATTGTGCAGCGTTGATCAGTGAAAGAAATTCTTTGTGTTTCGATGAACAAGTGAAGTATAAGCACACAGTCCAAGCAGCATTCATGAGAGACCATTTTGTAAGACAAAGACTGTAAACTCGTTAGATATTTGGTCACTAAAGATATCTGTGATGAGTAAATGAATATCTATCCTTCGTTGAGGACACACATATCTTCCATTTCTAGTTCAGATGGTTCAGATAGTTCCAATTCGATTTCATATCTGCCCAAATGAATTTCAGATATGATCCACATATGAGTCTCCAGTTAAATTTAAGATCTTTTCAAAGTTGAGCTTCTGACAGATATCTGAAATTCAGCTAGTGAAATCTAAAATCCATCTAATTTCTGAAATTCATTTGGAAAGATCTGAAATAGACATGGAAAAGGTGCAGTTGGTTACAAAAGTTGACATACAGGGATGATAGAGAAGTTTTCGGTCTTTGAATATTACATAGTCTTCTCAAACGACTATAATAAGTCTCCAAAACAAAGGCAAATAACGTCAATCACCAAAAAATAAATTTCAAAATTTTCCGGAAAAGTTTCCATTTGCATCACTAATTTTGGCTAAACTTGACATCAATGATTTTGACTCAATAACTTATTCATACCAGAAATATTTGTTGTCCGATGAGTATGGAACTACTTAGTTGAAATAAAACTAATTAATTTAAAGTTTACAGGTGGAAAACCTGTATGCAAAACCTCTATAGGTTATAACGCAAATGAAATATTGAGTTGGGGTTTGGGAGGATGGGGTATCCTAACGTGACCTGCGAAACACCTGCCTTAAACACGTGCCGGCGTCCCTGGTCAATGCAGTAGTTGCAATTATTTATATAATTCTTCAATGCTGCATTCGCTCTTTTATGCTTATCGATTCTCTGATACGTACAATTTTCGTTTTGTTTTGCCAGTTTATGTTTGGCTAAACGAATCACCTATGAATTCCAGAGACATTTTCTATTGTTCAATTGTTCTTTGTTTCAGATTACCAGCGAATTAAGCTCACATAAAGCCCAAGCGCTCCTAAAATCTTTCAAATCTATCTTATTGTAAACAGGGGTAGTCGGCAACCATACGCAGGATCTTTTCTGAATATGCATGTAATTTTCCTTAGAATCTTCGTAATATTTAGTGGTGACTAAAAGTGCTTTTGTGCACAATAAAATTTTCTGCAGTTCGACCATAAGCTGAGATGAACTTTGGAGAGAGTTTTTGGAGAGCTCACTACTTCACCGTAGTCAGCTCTTTGTCTGACAAATGACTGTCAATGGTCAGTTGATATATACTCATTGACATAATTAATGAAACAAACTATCATTGGCTTGAATTGAAGTTTGTTTCATTTTTTCTTAGGTATGATGCAATATCTCGCTTTCTATGTATTACCATTCAACACATTAGAGAATGGAGAAATATCTATGGTGGTAAAATTTCAAATTTTGATATCGATACAACTGTCACAATTGCTTTTACAAATTGAACATAAACGTGAACTGAAATCCAGCTTTTGTAAAATAAAATGGCACACGATCAGTTTACCAGAGGTTTGGCTATTGGAATGATTCGTTGTGGTAGAAGTTGTGCGAGTGTTGCCGAAGAGCTGCAACTATCGAGAGTCGCTGTTTGGAGGTGGTGGTGTCGCTGGAAAGCAGAAGGAGATGCTAAAAAGAAGAAGGGATCTGGTCGACCAAGAAAGTCTGCAGGAAGGACAGACGTACGTCTAGTTTTAGCTGCAAAGAGGAATAGATTTGTGCCAGTCCCAAAGCTAGTCGTACACTGGAAGAGTGCCTCAAATATAGACTGTAGCGTTCGAACGGCTTACCGAAGATTGCGAGAAGCTGGAATTCAATTGTGACGACCAGCTGTCCTAATTCCATTGAGTATTGAGCACCGCAGAGGACGAGTTAGCTAGTGTGATGCCAATCGCTCATGGAATGAGCATCACTGGCTGAAAGTCTTGTGGACCGATGAATCAAAATTCACTCTGGATTTCAATGACAGTCGTGTCAAAGTGCATCGTCTTCCAGGTGAACGCTTTGCCCCATGCTGTATTAAAGAACACGACAGATATGGTGGTGGAAGTGTTATGCTGTGGGGTGGCATTTGGCATGGCGGACGAACGACAGCAGTAATCATCAAAGGCACGTTGACTGAAGAGAGGTATCTCAATGAATTTGTACTTCCTGTTGTTGCCCCAGTGGTCAGGGTGGAGGATCTCGTCTTCCAAGACGACAATGCAAGACCACATCGCTCCTCGGCTGTCATTGCCACTGTTAGGAGATTGAACATTCAAACCCTTGACTGGCCTGCACGCTCACCTGACTTGTCACCCATTGAACAAGTCTGGGACGAGCTTGGCGGCGAGTGAGAGACCGCTATTAACTTCCACCAGTGTCCCTGAAGATTCTCTTTGAAAAACTGACAGAGCAGTGGCTTCTCCTTGAAATATCATTCATTCAGAAACTTTGTGAATCCATGCCGTCTCGGGTGACTGAATGTATTGGAGCTAGAGGGGGCACACGCGCTATTAAAGTTGAATCTGCTACATGTGTTGTTTTTCTGTGCTAGCGACTTGGTGGAGATTGTGACTAAATTATAAAGGTATCATACATACATGTATATATACTAGTCAAAAATAAAAGAAGTTAAAGAACAAAATGTTTCAAAAATTTTGTCAATGAGTTTATTTATCCCTTGCAATCACTTACATTTCGCCTATATGATATCGCTAAGTTTCACATGAGAATTGCAACTGAATATCAGTTTGATTATTCAATCTGTCCACTTATGGAACTCCGGCATTCAGTTATGAAGCTAAAAGTCTCTTCTGTAAGGAGTTGGGCCTATAATTCGGATCGGCTCGTCCATGTAAATACATCATCTGGCACTTAGCCCCATCGTGACGCAAGCGTCTTTCATTTGTCCTTTCATTTAACGAACAGATTTCTTCAGAGCAGCTGCTGGCAATTAATAAAGCAGACGTCATTTCCAATACGCGCATCGACAGATAGATTGTGTGAGGAGCAGGTCACCTGATATTCGAAGGAACTGAGGCAATGTTGAACAGTGTCAATACTTTATTTTTAGCAACAGCAAATGGACATCTTATTGAATCAGCGACTCGGTGTACAGAAGAAGTCTCATATTTGGATATAATTGATTTTGCAGTGATCTGTGTGACTGTAACAAATACGAGGGTAGAATGGCAACGTGTTCTTGATTTCATTGAATTATAAATAACAACTTTGAATCTTTCATTAGTGAATAACTAAATAATTATATTCCATATCAATGAAAATGAAAATGAAGTTATCCAATCACGATTGGGAACCAGCTAGACTAAGTAAAAAGTACAACGTTGTCAAGAGATTGAATTGTTTTTATTTAACCATTTCATGCATATTGCGGCTAACAGACAACATTTTGGCCTACAGCTTCAGCAAAAAACATTAATTTTGAAAATAATTCATGCAGCAAAAGGCTAATAGGTAGGCCTAGAGCAACCAAATCAATTGAAAAGCATAGACTCTTATTAATAGCGAGTTAATTAATGTATGTGCTGAATTGAAAACAGTTGGTCGCAAAAATTTGCCACCAAGGTAGAATTATTTCCCTGTGGGCACGCATCTTGCTAATATCAACAGATTATCTGGCGAGGTAGCGATTTTGTGGATAATTTTTTTAAGGTTCATTTTCGTGCAAAAACTATCTCCGCATGTGAAAATGGTCATCATCTATCCAAAAACATGTGTCCATCCAAAAACCGGCGAAATCGTGGATATTGTGGCAACTAATTAGTGATAAGTAGTAATGTTCGTATATTACCTTTACATGAAAATATATTGCATACTCAGTCTGATCTGATAAAAAGGGATCTTTTTTAATTCACGAAGGCTTCAACTAAAAAAGTATTTATCTTCAATAAATGTCGCAGTCAATACTATCATTATATTATTCAAATATTTGTCATTGTTGTTAATTATTGAATGTCAAGAGATGTTATGAAAATTGATATAAGCGGACTCTCTATATTCTTATCAATATCAAAGAATGATAGTCTGCACTTATTTCTTAGATAGATTAGCCATATGTGGGTGATGGTGAGGAGGTGAGGGAGAAAATAGAGCCTCGGCTGAATCAAAATTTTCCATGGAAAACATTGAAAAATTTTGGAGAATTTTGAAAGTTCTGATTTTTGGTGATAGGCCCAATACTTTGACCGCTTCCACAACCGAGGCAGCTGCACACCAATAGAATAGGTCTAAAACTGCTGATTTTGATAATTATTTCGAATAAAGCAATCTTGAAAAATGGAAAATTTTGAATTTTTGTGATAGAATTTTTGCGTTTTCTACCACAGCCGAGGCATAGACACATTAATAGAATTGTTCTAAAACTCTTGATTTCATCATATCATTTCGATTAAAACGATCGTAGCAATTCGAGTTTCGTCCGCGGATTTTTGAGCATTCCTTTGCCATCAGTGGCTTGTGGCTATTTGTTGGCATTGTTTAGTACTAAACACAGACACCTTTTGGGATAACATGAACTGCTTTCCTTCTAAGGTATATAATTTCATGCAATGTGAAAGATCTGGAGCAAAAATAATGCGCTTCATTTGGGAGTTTGTTTATAGCTTGAAAGTTAAGCTTTATTATGAATCCTTGATTGTAATGATGCAAATTCTCCATGTGTTGATGAACATCCCGAGAAAAAAACTTAACAACTTTACCAAATATTTGGTATTTACTTGGAAAATTTATAAGATTTGAATAGTTTAACAAACGTTTTGGAAATTTAACAAATTTAGGAAATGTGTAACAATTGCCTAACAAATATTTGCTACATTTTGTATGTAAGTCGATATTAACGAATTTTGCGAAATTTAGAAAACGTTTATCAAATGCCTAGGTAACATTTGTTTGGTTATCCAAACAAATGATTTTTTTGCATTTACTAAGTTTGATGAAAGAAAAATCTTGCAATAGGCAGGATCCGCTTATGAGTAACTGTCGTAAAAGGTGGTTTTAATTGCATGGTGATTTCAATGTGCGGTAACTTCACCCGTACAATTTTTTGAACTCATGCATATCACAAGGATGATCATCAGCTCTCATAAACTCTGATTACAATCATCTCTCAGTAAAATAGAAATGCAACGTCACAGGAAATACCCAATAATAAAGTCTGTACTATATCACAGTTTTGCGTCGTTGATAACTGGCTGATTTTTTGCCATCAAACTTAATTAAATGATTGAATAATGGAATAATTGTCAGGAAACTGTTGATATTTTTCTATGATGGCACCAACAATTTCTTTCAAATCTTAAAGAGAGTGCATTATGTCATTTCCATGGATATCGACATATGAAACATGTGGGCGTGAAATGTGCATGTCTACTATTATTTCGAGTATTTTATATATGCCCATTTATATTTGATGAAATGGTGTGTATAAAATAAATATTCAGGTGACTTCATCACTACTCTCTCTCTCTCTTTCTCACTCACTCGTTCCCCTTTTCTTCTTCTTCTACTCATTTTTCATCATCTTTCACATTCACTACATGTACACTGTAGCTACAATAGCAACATCAGTCATATATATTTTCATTATTAAGGGAGCCTAAGCAGTTCTATCGGTACACATTTTGCTTCTCAAATTAAAGCATTTATTGAAGTTTCTAAGTTCTATACAGTGCCCATCAGCAAGTCGACTTTGATCAGTTTGCTCGTGTGTTCGCTAAATTACTTAGCTAGTAATTTGCAAAACTTATGATATTAAATCAGTATGCAACTGAACCAAACAATTACATAAGCATCGCTCAGTCTGCGTAATCATATCTCGCTTCTATAACTTTCCGTCACTATATCAAGGAAATTCGCCACGCGCACGCAGCTGAGGAAGTTCGTTCACATTGTTGGCAGCCTGGTCGTGGCCGCATTCGGGAGCCATGAGCGCTGTGACTCAGAGTCCCTGCTTAATAATTATTATCCGCCCATCACGTGGAACAGAAAACTGCGCAAGGCGCAGTAGCTTGTGCACTATCTCGTGGTCTATCGAACGCGTGTTTACGTTAACTGCTAAATATTACAAAAGTCAGCGCATCAAGAGGATATTTCTACTTACACACCTTTATTTATTCATCGTCGGTTTGTGATCGCCTACGTTTTTCATCATCTTGCTTAGCTATCATGCACAAAATGGAGCACAACTCGAAAATGAACACTCGTATGTAGTCAGTGAGTTCTTCCAGTCAATGAAGCCATCAAGTTCCTTTGATTTTTGCATCAGAATTAAAAATGCACCTCTTGGATCATCTACAGAAAAATGGTAAGCTTCTAAATGTTTCTGAATTTATTTTGTCAACTTAGTTTCAGCATTTAACTGCAAGTCTAGGTACATGTATTTGGAAATCCCGAAAACAAAATCAAAGGAGAGATTTGGTCATAGATTTGGGTTTATTGACCATGAGCACGTAGAGACATTTCTATTATTGACTACTGCTATATCTGCTCTTAATTTTACAAATACTAAAGAGCTACTAGATGGTCGCAAGCTATCAACACCTTCAACAGCCTGGAAAGATTAGAGACTTCCATCAGAGAATTGTTCCCCAGCTATTTACCAAGTGGGCGTCTCGCCGTACCATTCTGTAGAACTTTGCGTCGTCAAAATTCTTTTTTTCCACGCATTTGTAGCACCCTTTCAAGGTCATCTACGAGACACTAAATGCACGTGACTATTAGTTTTATACTTGCTTTTGTACGCGTATACGAATGTGTTCTTAGTTTCGACTAAACAAAACTGTCATTCTGCTACTTTTATCTGTGTATTTTATTTCTGATTTCTATTCGACGATACAATATAGACATTTCTCTCTCTCTCTCCCCCCCCTAGCGTCATACTTAATTTACTGATAACAAAATATCTCAATTCCTCTTAGTTCCTCATAGCAGACATATCACATTTTAGGAGTCCTACCAATACTTTGAATTCATTTGTGTAATCGAAAACCCAAGTTAAGCGATGTGTTTCTTGATAGCTATAATATTTATTTATATATAAATATTATAGCTATCAAGAAACACATCGTTTTACTTGGGTTTTCCATCACACAAATGATGTCACATGCCCAAGGCTTATTCACTTTGAATTTAATATGAGAATGTGCATGTATATCAGTTTTCACCACGACGTTTCTCGTTGAAAAATCGATCAAAAGTTGATTGTGTCGTCAAAAGAATCATAATCAAATTGGAATATGTTGAAATGGTAATATATTGTTTTCAAATTCGCAATTTCTGATTGCTTACATTGAAAATAGCACAAACATCTGGTTATGTTGAGACAAAATAGTTGCATGCTAAAAACCTTAGAAACTATGAGCACGAAAGAACTTAATTAGCGCATTAAAACCATTTTAATTTAGCACTTCAATATCTAGATATGTAGTATACTTGTGCAATAGTATCAATATTTGGATGACAAATAATTGAAAAAATTTTAGAAACAGTCAAACATGCTATAAGTCATAAAGTTCTATTTCAGGACTGCAAAAATTTTAGATGGAGAATGTTTTTATCAATGCGGACAAACTATTGAGCTATTCGATATCTGCTTAAGTTATACAATTTAATCTATTTTCTGAAAGATGGATCCATCAAGGAAGCTTGTTTAAATAGGTCACTATTTCCATTTTATATATGTTGAATTGAAAACCTGTAGCTACCGCCTATGATATTCAATTAATTTTTTCAGAATTGCCACATTTTAGAAAATGGTATCAATTTGACATTTCGAGTAGTTTAAGAAAAATGATCAAACACACAAAAGGCATAGATGCTACACGACAGACTGCACGTTGTTGGCTACATGCACACTGTAATAAAGATCAGTCATGAGTTGCAGTCCAACAATAGGTTTAGTTTTGCAAAATCAATAATTTTTCATGCTTTACGATAAATATAAAACAATCAAAGTACAAACTCATTGCTACTCTCTTATTCAATTTGTGTTTACTTATTACAAATTATGCTTCGCACTTTTCAATATCATCGTAGGCCTAGCTATTATGGTCACATGTTAGTTGTAGGCCCACCATGAATTACCTGTAGAGATGATGTCATATAAGCGGTAGACAAGATGACATTACGTGTGTGTGTTTGCAGATTGTGATTTTAAACAAATTGCTTAAAATAAAATAAAATATCAAAATAAAATTACATGTGCGGTATTAAATACTATAATAAAAATTCAAGCATTCCTGAATATCTTCATCGCATGAACGGTTTACAAGCAGTCGGTAATAAGCTACATCTCGGTAAGGCTCTGTTTTAATTTGCAGATTGCATTTTTTGTAAAAACAGTTACCGGTACTTCAATATCAAAATAAAATTATTGATAAATACTAAGAGTATTGATTAAAAAAATAATTGATAAATTGTTAATGATCACAATTCAACCACTCTTGAATATCTTTATTTGCTATCAAAATTCCTAAGAATATCGCTTCCCACATTGTCAGAGATGAAATAATCCAAAAGCAGTTTTCTTAATAGTCTTTACTGCAACACCTAAAATTACTATAAATGATTTATCTTCTGAACTTTGAGTAGGCCTACCCATAGAATGTTAATTAAGATATATCCGTTAAATTTGATAATTCTGCTCTGCACATCAGCACAAGATTTGTCTTCTTTTTTACAGGTGTTGATTGCTGAGGCTGTGTATCTGTCCATCGATGACTCAATACCTGACCTACATTCGGCTCCTTTTCCGTCTTGTCTTGTGAGCTAATTAACCCGAAAACTACTGGAATTATTCTTTATCCATAAATCTCTCATACTCGCAACGTCCCAGCGATCGTCAGATTTGGACAACCGTGTTGTGGTCCAACCGCGAAGATGTTTTTTTCAGTGACCTCGTATCATCGCTTCAAACTTCATTTGGTAGTGACTGTTTCTCCGTTGAACTGTAAATTTTTCGTAATATCACCTCTATTCTTAAAAATGTAACTGATAACGGCGCGACGGTGTTTGACTCGAAATGACAGTGTTTCAGATGAAGTGAAATGCGTATTCGGGCTGTGGGCATGCTTTCTGGTTGGAAGGATTTTCAAATGAAGAATGATCAAATCCGGATAGAGAAATTTCCTTTATGTTGATAAAAGTGATATTCATAAAAATTATTTGTATCGGATCGTTCGATGTGTGGTACTATATAAAACTCTGTTCATTTTCCAAATACGTATGAAAAATTGTATTTTTCAAGGATATCGATTCCTTCTGCTGTTTACTTTGGGGAGCAGGGCTCAGTTTTTGTAATCTCTATGAATGTTATCGTACAAAGCATAATTTTAGCAAGATCAGTCATTTTATTCTAGTCATGCAGTTTTATATGCCGTACGGATTTTGAACGATTTTGAGCATGAATAATTCGAGCAGAGCGTTTTACTGGCTATCTTCTTGCCGAATTATGATTGTTTTGGTTTTCTATTTGATAAATATAAAACATTTCATACAAGAAGATATTTTTCATGAATTCAAATTTGCAAATGTTTCGTAATCGCCTATGAAGTAGGATAAAATTTGCTTATTATTTACTAAACATATTATAAAAGCTAGAAATAATTTGCTAAATGTCTTGTTAAAGTTTGGAAAATTTACAAAATATTTACTAAGCATTTCGTAAAAGTTCAGACAATTTGCCAAATATTTTGTGGAAGTTTGGAAAGTTTGCTAAATATTTAGTAAAAGTTTAGGAAATGTACTAGGTTTGATAAATATTTCTTAAATGTTTAGGACTTTAATGCCAAGTACTTGGTAAGTATTTGTTAAACTGACAACGGTAATTTTACTCGGGATGTGAAGCACAAGCACACAGTCCATCACGTACCTGAGCGATCATATGGAAGATATATGAGACTGTAAACTCTTGAGATATTTGGAAACTAAAGATATCCGTGATCAGGAGAAGAATATCTATGACAGCTTCTAACTTCTGGAATATTGTCCGATATCTTCGCTGAGGACAAACTACACATCTTCCATTTCTAACTCAGATGGTTCAGATAGTTCCAAAATCGATTTCAGATCTACTTAAATGAATTTCAGACATTTCCAGATGAATTGGAGATCTCCAGTTAAATTTAAGATCCTTTCAAAGTTGAGTTTCTGACAGATATCTGAAATTCAGTTAGACAAATATGAAATCCATTTAATGTCTGAAATTCATTTGGAAAGATCTGAAATATACATGGAAGGAGTGCAGCTAATTGATGGTTCCAAAAGTGAACATGCAGGGATGATAGAGAAGTTTTCGGTCTTTGAATATTACATAGTCTTTTCAAGCAACTATAATAGGTCTCCAAAACAAAGGAAAAACGTCAATCACCAAAAAATTAATTTCAAAATTTTCCACTGGAAAATTTTGAAAAAATTGAAAATTTTCCATTTGCATCACACTACAGATAGGTAGGATCAAACGCAAGAATACTCTGAAGATTTGAATTATTTTGAGCCTACTAAGTATAGAATATGAAGTCAGTCATGCATTGACAGAGAACAGAAAACAGGGAGAAGTGTAGCGACTGGCTGAAATCTTGTGTGACACATTCTGACACCATTAACCCTCAGAGAACTGAGGGGGGGGGGCTGAGTTGACCCTGGAGCCATATTTTTCTATTTCATTTTTTCTGCTGAGGATACATCAACCACTCATAGCCATGCAAACTCATCATCTTTGACAGTTATTCTTCGTGTGTTATTTCATCTCAATTGAATCAGTAGAAGTATGGTAGATAGGCCAGGGGTCCACTGGACCCTCATCAGGTCTCAGAGGGTGTAGAAATTGCCATCAAAACAGATGAAAGATGATTTTGTGCATGTCTACGATGGTGCATAATGTGTGAAATTCATTTATTCATTGTCTACATCATGCTTGTT
>CAJQUW010005176.1:0-30519 GCA_907163375.1 Prostheceraeus crozeri
CCTACACACCAAAAAACGTCCACATTTTAACTCTGCCAAAATTTTTGAAGATGAGACAGTTTTTCACGCCGATTGTGCTGGAAATCACACCAACAGATGCAGAATTTTACGCTGAATCCGATCTGGCAGCATATCACCATCCACGACAACCTAGACGCTCGCCCTATGTCAACCTAGACGGTCGCCCTCGTTACCTAGACGGTCGCCAACGTCAAACTGGACGGTCGCCCAATTCAAACCAGGCGGTCGGACCAAATCACTCGAGTCTCACACTCTTGTCGTTGCAGAGGGGGGGAGGGAGTCAGCGAACATGTTGTGAACCACCTGGGGCCGGCACACCACCTCTGTCGTTCAGAGGGGGGGGGCGCGCGCTGCGTTTATTCTGGACCTTTGATACTACTTGTGCTGGACAGCTTCTGTTATAATTCTACGAAAGAACATTTTCAAGTATGCTATACAAAATGATCGTTGTTAATAGAATCTAGTTGTTTAGTGGGAGGGGTAAAAGGGGTGGAGAGGATTTTATTTTGATTTTGGGAGAGGGGACAAACAATTGTGCATTATTGTGATATTCAAGTTTATTTAAAGTTCTTCGAATTTCATAGTTTGGAGCTCAAATCAAAAACTTAACTTTTGGCATGAAATTCATTTTACCTTCACTTTTCTTTAAAATATGTGAGAGGTAAATTGCCCATTGACATGAAAATGTTGAAGGATTTGCCCTTCTGGGAGTGCCAGGTAAATTTCCAGATATATTGTCATAATCACATGGGATGGGGACATTTTGTGCAGATTTAAAAGACAAGCATTCTATGAGGATCAGGCAAGCAGGTTAATGTAGAAATCCGAGGCCCAGAATTCTACAATTGCCTTTCTATATTCATGGAGTGCCTGTTTTCGGATCTTTTATATTCCAGCAAAGTGATTTCCTTCCGGCAAGGACGTCTGCTGCATCTTACAATGATAGGAATCTATAGAGCAGCAAAATGCGTGCTACGAATTAAAAAATGCACGCAGCTTTATAACAATATTTTTTATAATAATTCATGTTTTACATCTAACCTATACTTGGAACATATTCTTGATTGAAATATGATATTGTAAGGCTTGAATTGTGAAAATACAGGGCCTAAATGTTTATCGAAATGATGAAAAAGTAAATTAACTTATTGTACTAAGTTCATCAATGAAGTATGGAGTGACGATGATCTATTAAATGTACCAAAAACATTAAGTTAGCAATGCGGGAAAAAATAGTTTTTTTTCTTAGCCAGTTTTAGAAAAAAAAAAAAAAAACAAAACAAAAAAAAAACTCGAAACAAAAAATGGTTGACTAACGATAGTGGTTGTTGGACAGGTTATTTCCGGTTTTACCAGGTGGTAAAAACCAGGGTGGGTTTTACCGGCCCAATTCCTGTGTTAAAACAAATCGATGGACGAATCAGCAAGTGTTATTTCTCTGGGAATTTTGGTTCAAAAATGCCAATTGAATATTCATTTTCAACTTTAAAGTTTGTTGACTTTCTTTTTTTCAAAATACATGCGCTCGTTGTTTAGAGAATTACTTTACTGGTCAACAGCAATCAAATTACTTACAGAGGGTGAGTTGGCCTTACAGTATATAATCATGTAATCAAAAATCTGGTTCATCGAATGATTCTTAAGGCAATTGCACTATCTAACGAAACCGTATGCATTCTGTAAGCGGTGGAAGTGCACAAAACAATTAACCATTGGCACCTCGCCATGATGAGAAAAAAAGTCCGTGCGCCCCGCGCCTGACTTTTTGGACGAGCATGCCGGCGGTGCCCAGCTCCGTTGTCATATTTCACAATTAGCCTGTGATTCCTAACGACATGATGCCACAATTTCTACTTTATGATTTCAGTTCAATCCCTTTCAAAACCAAAAATAATATTAAAATCATCGACTTCCTCAACAATTCAATTCCGTTAATCAAGAGCATCGAGCATCACAATCAGTAAATCAACATGTTCGATGAAAATAGCAACGAGATCATTTGTTACTCCCTAGCACTGTTGTTACAAGTGCAAATGCCGTCAAGAAATGGAGAGGATGTCCTTAACGACAATGAACTGACGGTGTATGGTGTGCACGTGCATGTTTGAGTTCGGCGAAACGAATTCGATATTCATTATCTATCTAATACAAATGGAATAACAGTTCATATTCACCGACAAGTTGTTTGAAGCCCAACCCTTCTTCCATGTGCGTAATCTATAGATTGTCGGGATGGGCCATCATTGCTGCGCTGCGCTGGGCACCAGAACGGTGCTGGCAACTGGGCCAGCATAATGGCTGGTGGTTATGGCCAGCAAAGTCTTTTCCAAAGTTTCGTGTTATTTTTTCTTAGATCTGCCAATATAAAATAATTTGCAAATTGTATGGTATGCTTGGCAATCATCAAAGGTTGTAATAGAATATACGCATGTGTCGTCATGTACGCCTATCAATGATGTAACCCATGCAAAGATTCAATTTGGTTTTACAATAACAACTGTAGATAAACTACAATTGTACCTTCTGAATTGTTACCTCTCGATTGTGGCTGGCCTCTCGAATAATATTCATACATGTGATTTTGGATAATGGACCCACGTCGGTGTTCAACAAAGTTGGAATCGCTTCAAAATGCAATCAATTTTTGATTATGCTATTATCTAAATGAATTGGTATTCGAAAAGTCTCACAATCTTTACGAAAATGATCGGTCGATCTGGATTTCAAAAGTGGGCAAATTTTCGCCTGAAATAGTTAACACATTGCGTCTGAAAAAGAAAAAACTGAACATTTGAGTTGCACATTCCGGCGCATGGAGAGAAAGAAGCAAACCAACGAAGTGACTTTTCTAGTGCATCGCACATTGGTGACGTATCTCCAAAAGTAAGTTGAGTCTTGGAAGCGATTGCTGAAAAGAGAATTCTCATGACCGTTGCTAACAGTAGGTTGCGAGCGAATCTTTTCTACTGGGAAATTCGACCAGCTTATTTATTCGCTACAACTTCGAGCGAATATCTGGAACAGTGAATTAGTACTTGGTAGTACTAATGTAAGTGAAATCTAAGAAGAAACGTTGTCTTGTTTGGCTATTTGGAGGATGTTTAAATGTGGTGTCCATCTGTATAAAATTTCATGTAGAATTATGGGCATGCATGTACTCAACAAGAATTAGTGTTGTGTTTTCTACTTTCTCACCTATTGAGCGTTTGAAATTCAGTAGTTTGATATGAACTCTATAACTTGCTTGATATGAAAGTAGTACATGTTTGTTCAGTTTTCATTTTAAGTAATTGTGATTTCAAACAGAAAAATTCTGGAAAATTGTATCTTTAATTAACAGCACATGCAGATTACATGTATTGTGAATCTTTTAGATTTTAGATTACTTACATTCAAATTGTATGCATCAATTGAGCATACTACAGGATGTCTGGGATGCTCAATTTATGCATACTTCTCATTGTAGGTCAACAATAATAATAATAATAAACGTGTATTTCAAAATAATCCCCAATATAGGTAATCCCAACATGAGACAAGTCATGAGAAATAAAGTTATAAAGGAAAATGTGTTTAATGTTAACGGCAGATTGTATTGTCGGGGAATAGTCATACTCGGCCAAAACATAGATGGTGCAAAGGATGATTGCATTCTTTGACAAATTGAATTGACCATTCGGAGAAGAGCAATGGCCTTCCGTCGATATGATAGAAGGACGAACATTCGCTTTCAACAAATTTCTAAAACTACGAGTGCATAGATGTATGGTAAAATTGCATCGATTTTTGAATCCCTTATAGGAGTTCTCTTGACTCTGGTCAGGATCTGCGAACCAGGAGCAGCACACTCTAACATGGGACTGTCACACCGCTTTTAGAGCGTAAAGATATTCTTCTTTTGATCGCAGATATTATTTAGATGCTCATAGTGTTCACATATCTGTAAATTCTGGCGAATTTATGAAAAAAATCCGGTAAGCCCATTTTCGAGTACTATGAAAGATGAGTTTCGAGCTTATAATGTATTAGGGAAAATGCATGAAAACTGAGAACAACATGAAATAGCCAAAGTTAAAATTAAGTAAACTATTTATTTCGCAAATGGAAGTATTGTTTTTTTCACATGCCGGTCTTGATAAACTAGCACATCTTCAGTAGTACGAGGCAAGGTATGCCCAATTCAGACAACTGCTTTATTCTCTGGATCATTTGATGAGGTCACTCATCGATATCTTGCATTTTGAATCAATATTATAGCTGGCGAAACCAACATATATATATATATTTTTATTATTATATATAATATATTATATATAATATATATAGATATATATTTATAATTATATATATATACTAGAAAACGAAATATTCAAAATTTTACGTCTTATCAAAAATAGGCAATTCATACCTTTGACAAGCGCAGTATTCAAATATGAGTATTTAAGACACTAAAGCAAAATTTCGTGGAGGGGTGAATAGCGCAAACGGATAGTGAACGAAAGGAGAAAATTACGCAAAACTGGAAGTGAATAGTAAACAGCTCTTACAGTTATACAATTACAGTTCAATTATTCGTCCCATGAAAGTGAATATGAGGACTTACGAGATCTGCTATACTGATGAGGGCGAATAAGCCTTCTGCTGAAACTGCACATTTGGATTCTTATTTTCATTGCAATAATGACCCGGCAATCAAATGATCAAGGTCTCAGAGCGGGTAAACGACAGTAGGCCAAGGGCAATCTTTCCAATTCTGAGCTAACTATTAGAGGCTACCTGTCATTTATTCAAGTGATCGAAGCTGATTTAGTTAATGCCGTGGTGACACGCACTTAATATGGCAGTTGCAAGATAAATGGAAACGGTTGTCTAGCGTCAACAAACATAAATTAATTCTTTCACAAAGTTCCAGGTCGACAATAAATGCGGCCAATAGAGAACTATTAATCAAGGTCGAGATCCGACTAACTGTACTTCCATATCTCTTTATTGGGACTCTTGAAATTCGATGCGCACCTTGTGAATACCGTAAATATTTAATTAGGGCGTTCAACAATAAAGCAATAGTCTCAATCAACGACAATATCAAAGTTTTATCATTGATGGATAAATGACATGCATGATTAGAGACGTTCTCATTCAGTTTTTGTTGGATTGGGATATCTGAAGCCTCATAGATAAAATGCTGAAGTATGTTCAATATATCATTGGTGACAGTGGAGTCACCAACCGTGGCTTCATGGGTTCAGGGGCCATCAGATATCAGTAGCGAACCTTAACGTTTCGATCTGCATTTCTTGCAGTCTCACCGACATCTGGTTCGTGATGCGAGTTCCTGTGTAATCAGATGAATGATCCGAGATCCTGTATGATACCATTGCATGATCCGAGCATCCTGTGTGACCGGCCTGCATGATCCGAGATCCTGTTGTGACCCGGCTGCATGATCCGAGTTCCTGTGTGACCGTCTGCATGATCCGAGATCTGTTGTGATTCCGGTTGATGATCCGAGATCCGGTGTGATCGGTGCATGATCCGAGATCCTTTGTATGATCCCATGCATGGTCCGGATCCTGTGTGACCCGGCTCGATGATCGAGATCCTGTGTGATCCGGTGGTTGATCTGAGATCCTGTGAGACCAGTCCTTCCTGCATGATCCGAGATCCTGTGTGATCCGTGTGCATGATCGAAGATCCTGTGTGATCCGATGCATGATCCGGCATCCTGTGTTGAATTCCCGTGCATGAGTCCAGGATCCTGTGTGATCCGATGCATGGTCGGAGATCTGTGATGACGGCCTGCATGATCCGAGATCATGTGTGATCCGGTTGGATTGATCGAGATCCTGTGTGATCCGATGCATGATTGCGAGATCTGTGTGATCGGTGCATTGATCCGAGATTCTGTGTGACCGGTGCATTTGCGGATCTGTGTGATCCGGAGCATGATGCGAGATCCTGTGTGATCCGGGGCATTATGCGAGATCCTGTATGATCCGATGCATGATCCGACATCCTGTGTGATCCGGTGCATGATCGGAGATGCTGTCTTTCATGAGCACAGGTTTTTTTGATGGATTTGAATTGCTGCATATTCAATTAATGCATTACACTGTAATGCTTATACATTATGTACAGAAAACAAACAGATGCAATTACGCATGCTGCATTATTTCAAGTGAAATAAAGTTTCTGATACCAATGGGAAGACATCGTCAGGGGGAAACTATTTTAAATACTGCGCTCCGAAACTGGTTTTTGAGAGTGATTTTTGAACATTTCGCAATGGTTTATCAAAAACAGCAAACCAGAAGGGATAGAGGTAGTTTATACTTGACAAGCGTTCGATCAAGGTATTGATTACATTATACTGCTAATTAACGACTGTCGGACCGAATTGCCAAAATAGTATTATGTTTCCCAACCACAGCTTCAAACCTGAATAGGTCTTATCTGATATTAATTGAATTTAATACCAGAAAGTTTCTCCTGAAAGGGACTATACAAAATTATGTGAAATTTTAAGTGACTTTCATCCAACTATCTTGCAAGTTAACAGTCTTAGGCAAATACAAAAATTGGATATGTTCCCAATCAATTGTAAATCCGGAACGGGATGTTATTTTCTGTGTGACTGTGGCGACTGATAAATGAAATAAACAACAGAATGCTATGACCGAGACTTTGTTTGTGTCACACCAATACACTATAACCGATTTTCGCTATTGTGTGTTCATGTGCAGGACATTAAGAAGTCCCTGAAAGGATGAACAAGGAAGAGTCGACCCATTGTGAAATACGTTTGTAAAATCCAAGTTTAAATAATAAGGGCATACAGCAGCATACTGAAAACAAAATTTCAAATATTTCATGAGAAAAAAATCAATGACAGCAATGTGGACTTATTCATTCAGCCTGATTTCAACAATGAATATGCTTTTTTGGCATCTTCAAGCATGGAGGGATTCATTGATGTGAATGACTTGATGGCATAACGTAGGTTTAAGCCGGACTTTATCTTACTGTGGCCACTGTGGCTTTCCAATTAATTTACTCTACATGCATCTCACAAAAAAACATATTTTAGTAATTTACAACAAATTTCTAGCACTGCTAGCTATTGATCAATGATTCTCTTCACTTAAATTTAGAAATCATTCTTGTTTTATCTCAAATTTCATACAAATCATTTTCAATTTGTTAGCGAATTACGTTAGCTTTAAACGCAAGCTTTCTTAATTTTTGCATAGAACATCAGATTACACCAATGCACGTAAGGATTTCAAGGGATAAGAGCAATGTTTGTCTCGAATATTGATCATTTCTATGCATTCAAAATATTTTGAAACAAAAGTGTTCCGCTCCGCTCAAAAACATGTTCGTCTATAATTGTTTTTAACAAAGGAATGCCACATGTATGTTAAGGTAACATTTTTGTTTCGATGAAGGAGCAGTCGAATAATTGACCTATTTGCTTGCTATTCAACAGTTAAATTAAAAAGAATCTGCATGAATAGTAATAAGTTAATTCCAATTGAACGGATGTTAAAACTCGACATGACTACAAATCAGTTACGTAGCTTGACAATTGGGGTTTCCTGTATATGGTTTAGACTTTTTTATTTAGATTTTTTAGGAATAGTATGATCATGTAGCAAATTGAGCGGAAAATCTGGATAACAAAAAAAGTCGATGTAGTTCATTCCGCCTTTGTCGAAGGTCTATTCACTTCTTTTGAAGTCTTGATGAGTTATGCTACAGCAGCAACACATGTGATGCCGTGAGCATAAATGATATGTTCGCCACATTTTGATATTAACAATACCAGTTTCAGATTCGAAATTTTACAATATGCGAGCTTCCTAGCGCTCCGCTCGATATACAGGTGGCACAGAAATAACGCAACCCGAATGAATCAAAAACGAAGATAATAATGGAACGAGATAATTGTCTTACAGATGACTACAGCTGATGTTTAAATCCAAACCGCTATGTCAGTAGTGAATCCTCGTAAAATGAAGTTGGGAATATTGTAGGTCATTCAGGCGACGGCGGCGGTCATCCATCCAACTCGACAATGATGAAAGCCACTTTGGAGCAGATGCCATATTGAGCAGGGTCTCCATAGCTGAAGGTTCTCAATCATACAATCCGTTGCAATATCTCGTGTGAAATTTGATTTAAAACCAACAGTCGCTATTATGTCGATTTAGTCGTCTCGTATCTTTGATGCATTATTCATCCGACCACGCTTGTGTGGTCCAAAAATCTCAGGAAAATATTCAAAACAAGTCATATCAATCTCACAAAATTCCGACAAGCAACATCTTTGAAAGCAATGAACCGTTCTTCCAGTGTCAAAGCGCGCGTCATAGTGAAAACCATGTCTTTTACACGAAAACCTTGTAAAAAATTCCTGGAGACCTTAATATGGGCTTAACGATACATGGGGTCGACTAAACACGTTGCTAATAGCACCAGGGTTACTGAACAGTTAACAGGTACATTGATGGATACAAGAGATTTTAAACTTTCAATGAAGATAATGCTGTTAGTTCTTATGATCCTTGATAGTACTAGAATGTGCTGGTAGCCCCCAATGACTTCATGATTGTGGAGTTCTATGGTCGCAGAAGAAGTTCAATGTTGATGACTCTATCAAGTGATGAAGAGATTCAATTATCTTCAAAATTCTTTAACTTACATATTGGTTTCGCATTTCATGAACGCGGAGTTGTAAGCAATAGACTTCGTCGACCTTCCAATAACTTTTAACAGTGATTTAAGTCCATTTTCGCGATAGCTTTTCACCTTAAATAGGGTTCGGTTACTTTGGGCCACTCGGTATAATAAAATTCTAATCCGAGATTGGTCTTATTAGTGTGTTTCAAAGTACAGATTCGGAGAGAGGAAACTGTTTCACCTCATTTTTTTGTTCATTCCAGTCTATCGATGCTAGGTGATATCCATCAGCGAGGGGTGGCAATTAATACGTCATCAAGCCATTTGAGTCTCATAAGGCGGCAAATGAACAATGCTGTGATGAGCATGAGCTATGAGTCTTATACAAGAGAGTCGTGAGCAGGACGTGTTTTCCATTCATAGTTTGAAAATTAGATTTTCCGATGGTACGGTGCCTCCTGATAAAAAAGGCTAATTTCTCTATTTATATGTGTTGTATTGCCGACGTTTCGGACGCTCGTCCTTTGTCAAGGCACAGAAAAACTGAAATATAGATTATATTAATAAGGTCCATAGTTGAGCTATTTGTGATTCATGGTTTATATTGTGGAGCTCTCGGTACGCTGAACTTTAGCATTTGACCCCCTACCACTGACGCTTGACTTCGAAATCTAGTGAAAGTATTCACTCATTAATATTTTTCATTGATACTCTGCAGCAGTAATCACGTGACGCGCTAGGATATCACAGTTTGCACCTGCAGTCGGTAGCATTGCCATACTCAATGCTCTCCACTTAGACCAACAGTTGATAAAGCCAAATTGATTCATCGCCATCTTCTAACTTGAGAGAAGAAAGACAGACTATTTATCATTATGAGGGTCAAAAGTAAGCATATTTCTCAAAATATCTCCTGATTTTTAAAGATGACATGACATTATGGAATTTCATCAAATGCCACACTCTGTTACGCGTGTAAGGCCCATTATTCAACGATTAATAGCAAAGATTAAGTGTGCTAGAATAAGGAATTGTGAATCTGTCAAAAGCTCTTAGATTGTTTGATAAACTGCAATTGGTAAGGAACTTGCAAGACATTAAAAAGTCTCCATTTCCATACCATTCGGAATGTCTTGATGCCCCTATCCACTATTTTTTTATTGAATTTGTGGACAGAATTACGGAATTTACTGAAAATTGTCGTACGTCGTACAGCGGGTCTTTGAACACCCACGAATTTCAAATTGATTTCCTAGATAATAGCTCTACACAATAATACTTCATGTTGATTTCTTAGTTGAACCTATTAGTGACGTACGTCTCTAAATAGAACTTCATTGATCACCTAAAACTTGCTATCAATAGGAAACACGAGCTGGTGAATGGGTTCAGTCATAAATGCAATTCATCTGATTCACACAGGTTCGGCTCATGATTAAGCGACCGTAGCACGAAACGTCGGGCGCGTGTACAAATGCCTTTATTCAACAAAAACAGTGACAAAGGAGAGTATTTTTACTTCTTATTTTTCGAAGTAGCATCTTATCGACATTACAGGTGATCTTTCGAATAGTTCCAAGGTTGGTGTTCGTGAGATGGAATGACAATTAATGTTGCTAAATCTAAAGCTCTGACTAGAAAATTTTTCTCAAAAACATGTCTCTCCTTTCCAAATATGGCGAATGCGCATACAATTAAGATTTTGGGCTTGATTTTTTAATGAAAAGCTGACATGATCTGATCATTTCGATTTCATTATTCAAAAAGTGTCCAATACTAAATCGTGGTTCCAACTCTGACAAATGCAAACAACTTTTAAGCGTCTGGGCCTCATTGAATTCCTCGTTGAATATTTTATCAACATCCTTGTTATGCTGATAAAGAAGATTAAATTGTCATATAACTCTCCAACCTGAGGAATTGACTAAAGAAGTAAATTTCAATAAAGAAATACAGTGTCAGTGGTACCTTATACTACGTATTAGTGAGCTTCAGGCAACCAACTTTGAATGATTTTAACAACGAATATGTCATCGATGTTCGCAATATTTCGTCCCTAATTTAAATTTTACTGAATAATGTAGTGTTAACTAAACTATTGACAGTAGCTTTTGCTATCTGTATGTTATGAAATCAGTAGCGCCACATGTGCGCGCGCTTTTTTCTACGATAAAATAATACCGTAGAATTCGCCTATAACGGCGCGCTCAAGGGACAAGACGAAAACCGCCGATATACGCGAACCGCCGATATATGCGAACTCCTGAATTTAGAAGTTTTTTGTTAAATCAACACGAGGTCTGAGATCATGCATGCAGCATACATTTATATACGTGTATTGTGACTCATGAATTATTGCGTTGCTATACTTAAATACATGTACATATTGACTTATTGTCCAACATGTACATACATGTATCACGGAATGTTTCATCTTGCAAATCAATAGATATCTAAACATTGTGCCTTCTACTGAACTGATGATTGCGCAGCGTGTCAAGTATCGCAAAGCGGATATCACTGTGAGTTTGTTCTAAAACGAGTCTGCTTTTTGAATCAAGTAAGATTTGAAGCTGTCTTCATGCTCTACAAGCTTACCTGCTATATGAAGCACAAAACAAAGAAGAGTATGCATAAATCAAGACGCTGCTAAGAGTCACGTGCAGGCGAAGCCAGCCAATCCTAAGTCATCAAGACGCTGCTAAGAGTCCACGTGCAGGCGAAAAACCATAGAGCATGGCTGGGGTGGTCGAGTCCCCGCTTTTCTGTCTAGATGCGGCCTTACAACTTTCTGTCTCTGCCTAGGACCAAAAAATGCATCGATACCCAACAATGTTTTCGACGGTAGCTGTGCTCCTTTGAGCACAACATCCTAATCAGGGTCCAGACAATAGCATCGTGTAGGTAAGGCCTTTAACAATGCAATCACACGTCACATGAAAAGGTACCTAATTATGTGCGAGGCGCGAGAGATCTGCGAGCGTACAATGGCAAGCCTACTTATCTTTCCATCGTCTGCTAGAATTCTACAATTTTGATTCAAACCCAAACATGATCGAATGAATTGTAGAAGATCACTCATTTCCCATGCCACAAGAGAGTTTTAGAATCGGATATACCTAACAGAAGCTACGCCATAAACCGCATTCCACATATACTGTCATCTTCTAGTGACTCATCTAGACAAAACACATCGCTTGAGGATAGTCCATGAAATCCGCCGTTATAACGATTTTTTTCTGTCAGGGAACAGCGAAAATGCGCCGATAATAGGCGAATCGCCGATATAGCCGAAGCCGATATAAGCCGAGATCTCTCGATATAATGGAAAAGATAGAAATTCTGCCGGGACAAAAAGAAACCGCGCCCGATATAAGCCCGAAGCCGATATATGCGAATTCTACAGTAATTACATTTTATTCTTGAACAATGCAATAAAATTATGCAGTGCATGACTGCAAACCATTCCCTTGCAAATTCTTCAAAAATCCCTTTTGAACGAAAACTCGTTGGAATCATGCCTACTTCAATGGCCGATAGTGGAAAATGACATGGTAGGAGAAACGAAGATGATCCTCAATCACAATTTGATGTCCAAGCATCATTTCTGGCCGGCACCTCGCGAGTGAAGTAAAATATGGCAATCACACCACAATCCTCCGAATGTCTCCCAATGCGACAGGCTAGAAAAGCAATTTTGCTCTCTTTTTTTCGGCGAGATTAGCCACTAAAACCAGCAGCGGTTTATAAGAAGTGACAAGTCGTTTCGTAGGTGCACCACATGCGCGCTTTCCGTCGGCTCTTGTCATGCCAACTGGCTCGAGCCATCTAGAGTGGTGTGATGATCAGGGCGAGAGTGAATGAGCAAGGGATCCTGGACAATGCTTTCTACTTGACGAGGGCATCATTAAATTGCGAATAAATTTTCTAAGGGAGGGGGGGGGCGGGGGGGGGGCGGCGGGGGGTGGGGGCGGGCGGGGCGGGGAGTAGAGCTGGTGGGTGGGGGGGGGAGGGGGGGGGGGTCGATGGGAGGAGCTGATGGATTGAAAGTTTCTCAGAAAAGGTTCGACAGTCACGACATGAATTTAAAGAAATGAAAGATCGAACGAACCCATTGATCACGATTCAGGTTTGTAGTGTTATCTTATTTGAAACGATTGTGGATAGAAGATATAAATAAGATAGAGATGATATAGTTTAATGTTAACATGATTTCCATAACTCACATCCCACACATATGTGCTAGATCAAAATTCCCCGGGTATTTTGGCTGAATTTCCTGTTCATCTCCAGGTTTTTAATATTTAACCGCTGTACGAAAGAGAAGGCCATTTTCTCGGGTTTTCCCGGTCGCGTCTAAAATGATGTAATAGGATCAAATAGGATGGGGATCAAAAATAGTCACACTTTGCAATCGAGTATCATTGCGCATACTACACAATATTCTTGAGTATGAGGACGTGCATTTTGGAGTAGAGCACAATGTCCGATTGAACGTGATTAGGAGGTTACTTCACTTAAACCACAAAGTCCAAAAACGAACCGAAAAGCACATCGGCTTTTGGATTATAGGAGTTCTGTCAAATATCCATATATAAGAAAATGTATTATAATTATGTAATTTATTACTAGTAAATAGGCATAGAAAATTTATAATGAATTAAACCACTTCTCCTTAAGCTCACTGCACATACTGTATGTGATGCAGACCATGTTACAAAAACTGAGAAGTCCTCGCTGGGACAGAAATTCCTATAAGAAACGATGACACTTAACAAAAAAAATCACACAACCCATTGAGAAGAAGACGACCTGTGCGACAAAATCATATTTTCTCCGTTTTTCCTCCACGACCGTCTGCGCCAGGACATCACCCGTTCCAACAAAAATTCCAAAGAAGACAAAAGTACGACAATTATAGTTAGATTCATATATAATGCTGTAATATCGTTTTCTTTGATATCACAATCCGAAATCTACTATGCATGTACGTGTATCTGACGTAATGCATTCACCATAATATAAAGGTTTCCCACCCATATGAAAAATGAAATTCCAGAGTTTTCCTGGGGTTTCATAATATGGCCCAAATTAAGCTAGAATTACGAAGATAGCATTCTACATGTATAATGGCAATCGAATAAACTAAGACTATAACGCTACTTCTGAATAACCACCGGTTTGTGAAGTACGAAAAAAGCTTCCATATTAATATTATTATTATTATTATTATGAAAAATAATGTTTCTGCAACTATAAAACTGATAGATAAAATGCAAAAGACATTACGAAGCCATAGTAGCACGGCTAGCATTTTTCATAAACTATTCAAATTCCCATCAAACTATCTACAACATAACGGCAAAAACAAATATTTATATTGACAATTTCATGATTTGGTAACTGAATGTGAATAAATGCATAGATCCTTCTATAATTCAGAGACGAAATCGCTCAAATAAATGTTCAAAGATAACTCGTGAAAATCTGACTGACCAATAAACCACGTTACTAATCTGAAAAGATTTATATGCAAACACGGACACCATTATGAATAACGTAAAAAATGGACTCAACCTCATGGAGATATTTAATCAAAATAAAAAATTTTCAAAAAATTCATGATTCATTATTTATACATAAGCGAAGCCTACTGTCATCATAACCAAAATGACGTCGATAGACCGATACTTCGTCTATCATAACAGGCTCAGTACGTTACATCTGCAAAAGAGTCGAATCTATGAAATCATCATTTAATCTATCTCATATAAATCAGCGGATTCATTTTAAAGCTGAATGATTAAACTGACTATGATAAAAATAAGGTTTTCGGTTGGCAGATAGGATTTTTCGCCATTACCAGACTTTGTATATGATCAACGGTCGAATTGTTGTCATAATCTCATAAACCACATATTACATACATAACAACAACAATTTTACATAGAAGTAGCTGCGGCTGAGAGAGAGAGCGCGCGCGCGCGATAATACCGATCTAGACAAAGATTTTAGCAAAGAATCAAAAACTTTAGCGCATTTGAAGCCCTGCGTTGTCAACTTGTCAAGCTCGAAATCTGGAGATCAAGGGCGAAATTTGTGGTTGAAGCAATTTGTCAGTCATTTTATATGCACAACAATCATCTGCAAAATGTCTGATCCATGTAGCGAGTATAATTTCCCTGATTGCTGTTTCTACGATCCACATATGATTGGATAAAACTTTCTGTTTTAACTCTCGATGTGTGTTGGACCTAATAATTAAATGCACATGCATATTCAATAACGTGACATTGAACGACCATAGCAATTTAGGGGTCAAAAAGTTAACTTCAGTTACTCTGTACCGTGTGTTAAGTTAAAGAAAATTTCTACCAGTCTCCACATCAAAAATAATCACATGGAATCAACACACGCGAGCTGAGAGACAACCATATAACAACAATCGCAAAAATTTCTCAAGTATAGTAATTCCAAAAATTCAATATTATAAATAACTGAACCAGGACAGCTCAACTTTCATTTTCCTTGGACAAAATAGTATGACAGCAAGCGAACACAATTTTGCATGAGAATGATTCCGAAGATGCATCAAGCAAATGAAATGATCATTTGAGAATGTATCTATATGTATTTACTATGCATCTTCAGCACATAGACAACTTACTCTTGATATGGTGAATCTATGTGTGAAATTGAAGAAAAAAACAAAAAATGGAAGAAACTTTGCATGAAAAGCATTTGAAAGCAAGGCGTGTCCGAAAACAAATGTGAGGAAAGTAACTGGGGAGAAAACCGAAGAGACTGGCCGGAAAGAAGACCATTGCACATGATGAGGCAGAAAAAAGTTACAGAGGAACTCCATCAAGAGTACCATCCCTGCTCCAAATGATTTCCATAAGAGAAGGTGAAGAAGGTTCTCGCTCATCTCCACCGCGGACTTCGTTCGATTCCTGGGTCAGGTGAGTGCGGATCGGGGATCAAGGGTGTTGGAGTCTTTGTATTGACTTAATAGTTTGTCATTCCCTTAGATAATCAATGTACTTGCGACAGACCTTTGTTATCACTAGAATGCTCAGGAAATCAAGGCACCTGAAGCATAAGGAAGGTCATTTTTTTATGAAAACTTGTCCAGGGAGAGAACCATCAACAGAAGCGCTACAGAAGACGTTCTACTCGCTGGCGATAGGCCTCATCGTAGTAAAGGAATACTAATTTCTGCCTCGGCGACATGCTCTCAAGAGAAGGAGGATCAGAAGCGCCAGTGTCTGTTCAAATAAGTGCCGATGAGCAAGTTCAGAGAGTTTGTCGGCAGTGTTATACACGAAGGGGTAGTCAAAACCCGTGTGAAAGGGGTCCTCTATAATCGTGCGTAAGACCATCAATGACGAATTGAGGAGAAACATGGGCAATTAAAGCTGAAGATATTCGTCGCACGTAGCACTGCGGAAATGAGAATTCAAAGATGAGAGTGGAGTTCAGATCGACGAGAGAAGACGAAATGATGAGATAGGATCTATCATCGGAGTAGAAATGGATGGAGGATGCTTGGACGCGAGAAGCGGCAGAGATGATACGACACACGAGATGGACGAAGCGAAGAAAGGTTGAAGGTGAGGCATGCAATGATAACCGAGATGAGATAGCGCGAGAAAAAAGAAGGAAGCCCCCGAAAAGGAAAACATGGCTGGAGTCGTACGAAACTCATGAAGAACACAGAAGTCTTCCAATTTCAGCGGAGATCGGAACGATCGAGGAAATGGAGAAGTCATCTTCTCTGGCCACTAAACCACCGGTGGGGAAACGACCCTGGAAACGGTATATGAGTGAGTGAGTATGAGCTACTGCAACAGTGACATGATCACATTTATTCACTTCTCATAACTCCTTTCTTCAGTAATTTGTAGCAAATATACTTCGGTATTTAACCGAGAAAAAACCATGATTAATAGTAATAAATGCGTATTTTTGATAACAGGAATACTTCAACAATCTGTCTGTGACTATTGACCTTTCTGGCTCAAATTTTAGCAGAAACCAATGTCTATAATGTTGGTTAAATTCCAGTTTGTGGCGTTCCATTGGACATTTTTAAATCAAAACTTTAGCTCCCAAAACCACTTTGCAAAACACCATTATGACCTGGAACCTTTGTTTCCGATAGGAAGAACTTGAAGTTAATCCTCGCGCTTGTTCTTCGTCCAGTAAGTTATTCTAATTTGTCCCAGTAATGCTTGGTGATCCCAAATAAATCCGCAAGATTCAAATTTTTGACGAACCGAAACGATTTCTCCGACAAAACGCAACAGAGTCATAGAACTATTTTCTCTCATTTAACCCTGACTTTCGCTTTAGACATCTTCATCACAGAAAATCCTCGCTCTAACTTACGTTTCATCTTAATGGTCGTGACTAGCTGATAAGACTCAACAAGAGTCGTCAAACTGGAACTACAAAAACACACGGACTTCTTTTGGAAATACGGGACGACCAATGTCACTTTCGGGATGTTTTCTTTGAGTTTCACAATGATTCATCCATCACAGCAATACCAGTATGGCAGATGAAAAGCTTTTGCCAGTTCCATGATTTATTTTTCTTTCTAGACATCGTGACATCTTTTAGTTTAGAAAACAAAACGAAACACCAGCAACCCACACGTTACTGGTAAATTCAAAACCGGTCGAAGTGGTTTTTAGTATCTTTTATAAAGTTCCTGGTTGTAGGTATCCCACAAAACGAATTTTTATTCCTACCAGCAGCACATCTCTTGCATGGCAATTTGATCTATTGTTTATTTAACATTCACTGTTGTTAATTGCATTCACGACATGGCTTAAGATGCTTTGGTGGACAATCGATACCCGCAATACTTGCCTTTAATGTCGGCGGTTCACAATTGTGACGTGTTATTTATTTCATATGATTATTATTGCCTTGACAACTGATGTGTGGTGGTGAGGGTTTGATTCTGCCAATTGACAGAGTCGCGTAAGTGGCTCGTAGCTCAGTTGGTTAGAGCACAGGTCTAGTTAACCTTGGTCGTAGGTTTCGAATCCTACCAGCCGCACATCATTTTACATGGCAATTTGATCTATATGTTTATTTAATTTCATTGTTGTTAATTCAAAACAGAATCAGAAGTTTCATGTAAAATGACGATGTGAAGACAGTAAAGAAGCTCGAATCTCGATCATTCATATCCCTTCTAATCAAGACTCAGACAGGCCCTGAACATCAATGTAATAGCTATACAACATCAAACTGGCACGAAAAATCGATTGCGATGACTGTTTCATTGGCATCTAAGTCAGCATCGTCATAAACTTGTGAAAATCCATGACTGTAGGATACAAGAAATTCCTGTTGAAAAAAACCTTCTGATATCTGTTGAATAGCTCGTATGCAACCCTTGCCCCGAATCTTGGATATTTTTATAGCAGCACTTCACATACATATAGACAGGAGAAAAAACGATTTTAAGGGGCTCCAATGAAAGTAGTGACCTGCAATAATTCTAGTGACCAAAAAGAGAACTTTAGAGACCGGTCACTAAATAGTAACCAGTATGGGAACCGTGACTGAAAAACATTCGAGACATTCTTGAAGTCTTCCTTGTTGGTGGTGGATATGTAACGTTACATGGAAGCATATTGGACAGAATTCTGTTAATTAGAAAGGATGGAATAGTGATAGTAGCCATATCTTTTCTTTCCGAAAACAGTCCACTTAAAGTGATTTGCCCTATTAGCCTAATGGCAAACGAATAAATCAATACTAAATTAACTTTATACAGGATTGATGAGTATAAGCGGTAAATGTCTAAAGAAGCATTGTTTTGATAAAATGTGGCTCATACCTGAGGTGAATCAAAATTGGGACATAAAAGACATTAATTTCTACACTGTAAAGTACCGATAGATATCGAAAGCACATCAGTAGATACCAGGGGTGTAGCGTTCATTGTGGGCATGGGCGTCGGGGCAGTGCCGGCGGGGGGGGGGGGGCCGATGCATTTTATATAAACTTCCCCAACATAAGTTTAATCGCGGGGGAGGGGTAGTGCAATATGCGCCAGTGACCAAGCGCTACATGTTAATCACTTTTGTTTCATCATTCCAACGGATGAGCATGCATATGCAATTGTATAATTTGTCCGTGGTTTTAATCTCTCTTCCTCTCTCAGGGCAGTCGCCGGAGTGTCGCCGATATTGCAACCAATTGGACAAGGGATTTGGGCGGGGGGAGGCATTGGTATTTTGGGTGGGGTTTTGGCAATTGGTGGTGGCAGTGGTGGGTGGTGTTTGAGTGGGGGGAGTAACTGGATGGGGGGGGGCCGGTATGGTACGATGGTGGGTGGGGGCAATATGGGGAGTTTGGGGATGGGGAGAATTGGGTTTGGGGTGTCTGGGAAGGGTGGAGGGGGAGGGGTGGGGTGGGGTGATAGTTGGTATGGATGGGTGGAGATGGGAAGTGGAGCTGTGGGGGCCAAAATCTAACACGAGCCCACACATGATTAGCAATGGCTTGTTGACTGTCATCGACAATACACAGAGCCAATCTATCAATGTGCCGTTCACACGCGCCAGAACAGCTCGGCAACACCTTTCAGCTCGTCGCGGGCCATTGCATAGCAATCCACAAGAAACAGTCCATCAATCCATCTCAACCCCGGGCGAAGACACGGAATTCTTTACGAGTTAACACTTACAAGATTTACACACAACCACACACACCTGACTGGCTAACCACGGCGTGCATGACAAACGCGCAGCTAATTGTCCTGCACATTGCATACCTTCACACTTCTTCATTATTCCATCATTATGTAGCTATTTGAAAACATCAAAGTGACTTCTACACCTTTTTCCATTCTAATTAAAAGTTGTTCCATTCTAATTAAAAGTTTGTTCCGTTCTATTTAAAACCTGCTCCAATATCAATTTAAAAAAAAATTGTTCTATTTCAGGGGGTTCCTAAAGTCTATTGTTCATTCAATTTAAAAATGTTCTATTCAGTTTAAAGCCTGTGCGCCCAGGGAGTTTAATTTACAAATGTTCTATTCAGCTTAAAACCTGTTTCAATTTTAAACATTCAGTTAAGAATGAGCTCTATTCTACTACAAAAACAATATGACAGTCACTAACTTACAATACGGTGAATTGATGAACACTTTTAAAATAAAATGTTTCATTGTTTATTGTTTTTCATGATCCTCTTATTCCGTATATCCGTATTATATATCCGTAGGAATATCCGTATTAAATTATTCATCAGATTCCATGTTGTGGATGTATCATGAAATATATGATATCATTGATTGTTTCAATGTAATATTGTTTTTGTAGCAGAATAGAGCTCGTTCTTAACGCGCGTGAATGTTTAAATTGAATAGAACATCTATTAATTGAATGGGACAGGCTTTAAGCCGAATAGAACATTTTTTAATTGAATGGAACAGGTTTTAAATAGAACGGAACAACTTTTAATTAGAGTGGAAAAAGGTGTAGATTAGAATCCTTCGCATGTGAGCTGCAGGCTACAAGGTACATACTGATGTCAAGACTGATTCTAGCCCCAGAAAAAAAACGTTTTGAAGCACGTTACGGGCAGGGGCCACTGGTAGATACTCACTAAACTAAAAAGCGTTGTGTATTATCGCTGGTATTTTCGACTCCCCATTCGATCCATGAGTCCATCGCTGACCAAATGATGGAGCGCAGTCATAATGTTGCGAGAATGGTCCTTTAGAGGTCACATGACTGAGCAAGCTCGATCTTATTTATTTGTAGTTGATGTAATTCTGTGACACGACCAATGATTGCATTTGCATGTAAATGTTTTCTGTGATCATAATGCAGCGTATTAGATGGAAGTATACCTCGTATTTCACAGATGTCCGACAGAAATTCAACGCATGGGAGTTTCCAATCCATGGTTGCGATATTTAAAATATATTTATGAAAGGTTTTTTTTTTTTTTTATTTTTTTTGAATATGGGTAAAAAGCAGTGTTTTTAATGTTTTTTAAAATCTTTTGCATTGTTTTCCCTGTAAAAGGCCCCGTCTCTTTTTTCGATATCCAATCCACAATTCTTAAGTCGATGTATGTATAATGGATGCACTCCCCGTCAGTGCATGCATAGTTGCGTATGAAATGTCAGTAAGTCGTCTGACAAATGCACTTTCGTAATACAAGTAGAGCGAGTGCAGTTTACTCGATACACAGTTAGTACATATAGTGCAGCTACAGCGATAATCCACTGCGAATCCACCGTGGCAGAATTTTTGTGGAATTGCGGGCTATTAATGATTATCACCAGCATTACCATGGCAAGGTTACTAAACTCATGAAGATTGCGTGTAACAGCAAACTTCAAGAATATATTGCTTCTTACTCAATTCCCTTCCGGCTGATGAAAAATGACGATGAAAGTGTAAGTGTCCTTGTGAGTCGTGACACTCTACATTCATATTGTTGCTATTCTTTGTTGCTGCCAATGAAGATGTATTCTATTGTTTTGTTTAATCTTGTGGTGTCGGTTGCTTCATAAATAAACGTTCGGCTTCATGCACAGGTTACTAACTTCGCTCTGCCTCGGATACTACATTGTGGCGACGAAGTGAACAACGTTCTCATGCGGTAACTGCCAGCAAGCAACTTACCATAGATTGCTAACTACAGTGTGCGTGATCGGTTTAACTGATGAAAGATGGCTGCGCCCACTGCTTTCCGCTACAAAGACTGCATACATACCTCGCCTAGAAAAATTTGCTGCTCAATGTAACATCGAAATATATTCAGCAATTCGAGCTATTTCTTCGTTTGTCTTCGGTTCCTGCTGCACAACAATTAGACATCTTGCTTACTTACCTTGATATCAGTGTTTTTCAAGCGTGGCCGTCTCAAATGCAATTGAGAGAAAGAGAAAGAAAGAGAAAAAGTATATATATGTCGTAATGAAAATCAAAAATTACAGAGACAATTATGAAAAACAGTTATTTGCAAGTAAGGTCAGAGAGACCATTAATGACCAGAGAGCTTAAAACGACGAAGCTATTTTGCCGGCGATTAGTAGTGCACATTGGGACCAAAACATGTTTTCGTATAGATTTAGGAATAATGTAACACAACGGATGTCCGGGGTGCAGGCACTTGTTGTAGAAGCTTTTAAAGGCCGCCATCTAATTGCATGAAATCTTGTCATGTCATTGCCACAAGAACATTGTGCAGGGCAAATCAGTCGCCTTCCTCGTTTATACAAACTGTTGATAATATGATTAATTTCATAACTGAAAACACCAAATAGCTGAGTACAATACATGATTAAATTTTCTATTAGCATGTGGAAAGTCAACCACAATTCGTCCATGTTGTAGAACATCCTTCAAGATTTTCAACAAATATAGACGTTTTGAGCATCTTCTTAGCAATAAACTGAAATAGGAATCCCATTTTTAAGGGAGGTTTTAGATTTTTTTCATGTTTATCCACACAACACCAAGTAATTTGCATTCGCTGACAATTTCAAAAGGGAAAGGAAGAAATAATACATCTCAAAGTTTTTCTTACTTCTACAAACACATTTTGTTTTTTGACAAATTTAATTTCAGATAATTCTTTTCTGCCCCAGCTCATTTATAGTATAAAATTCAGATGTAATCATTTCGATAGATCCAGGTACATCAATTTAAAAATTGGGAACACACTTGAGACACGTTCCATATCAGCATACATTGAATTAATGATGTGTTTATGAGACAGGGACATTATGTCGTAACAATAACAAAATGAACAAAAACGGGCCCAAAAGGGAACCTTGAGGAGCTCCGCTAAGCACCTGCAACTCTGGAGCTAGCAATTGACCCAAATTTGACCCTTTGAAAACGATTACTTAAGTAAGAAGACACTAAACTCAACAAAACGTATAGGGAACTGAAGAAGTCTTAATTTCTGAAGCAATACTCCCTTTGTGACTGATGGTATCCGAAAGGCCTTTGAACAAATCATAATTCAAGAGCATGTAACCAGTAACATCAGTTTTTTTCTAACAATTCTGTAATAATATGATGTAAGGTAACAAGACAGGATAGTTGTACATGAATTTCTTTTATAAGCAAATAGGGGGGGTGAAAGCTTGGGTACACGTTCATAGAAACGCAGAATACGCATGGTCGAAAAGTATATGATGTTCTAAAAGTTTAGCCGGGACACTTAAAAGTGTGATGGGTCGAAGAATTTTCCGAAAGAGAGAACCAGGAGAACATTTCGGAATCGGAGACACAATACAATTTTTTCAAATCTTTTGGAACATAACACTGAATTATGATAGGAGTTTAATTATGTTTACACAGTGACTCAACAAATATATGGCGAACGCTAACTTATAGAAACGATTTGCCAAATTCCGTCAGAGGGTCCCGTAGCTTCTTATTAGTAGCAAGTTCTCTAAGAACAGAAAAACATCATGCGGGCTAGTTAGGGGACCACCAACACAATCATCATTGTGTTTTTGAAGTTGTGTCCCAGATGAATGGTATGGAAAGAGCGGTCGTTCCGAGTGAAAATGTTTGCAAAAGATTCATTGATATAGCCATTAGCTGCAACTCAAGGCATCAAAAAACTCACGTAAAAATAGGAGCTAAAGGATTTTTCACATTATTGCCTTTAGACATCAGATACTAAACACTCCAAAATGATTACGAGATGATCTTCTTTGACCTCATCAACCCAAGACCATTTTTACACTTTCTTGATTTCTTCTTTACATTCATTTTTAATAGATATTATACATATGAAAATTATTTAACAACGATATGCAAACCATCTTTTACTAATCAACAAATCTTTTAAGATAAGTCTGACATCCAAGGTTTGTCACGAGTAAGACATGGCAATCTGATTAACTTGGGATTACAGATAAATAACATGATTGAAAACAACGTGTAAAATTATTTCAAGGCATTTTATCCAGATCATTTAACATGATACAAATTCATGAAACAAACACATACAAGGTGTTTCAAAAGTAGGCTAACAGTAGAAATTGGCCTTGAAAAGCTATGTCCTTAATGCTATAGATTAATAAGCCTATGTCATAATAATCCACACTTTCACACACGAATGCCACAGATAGCTTAATATGCCTTGTATTTCGTAAGGGGCGAAAAATTCAATACTCTTTGACATCGCGTAAATCATATTAAAATATCTCATTGATCTCCAGTATGTTTTTTCATGCCTACATATTTCACACACTGACAACCCAATTTGAATCTAATAACCGATCATGAGAAGTCCGAATAACTATCCAACATCTATCAAAAAAAAATTATTAGAGAAACCATGTAAACAAGGATAGATAGTTTGTTTTTCCAGTGTTACTGCGGAGGAAAGGAAGAAACAACTGACCATTCGAATGTCCCTCCGCGCCCCCTCAGCCTGGTGCACCGAAGACGCTGTCGTCAACACAAGACAGGGAGGCCTTGTGTCCAAATTGTCCTTTCCAACCTTTGTTTAATTCCAGCCTCCTCTTATGACCACATCGTCAGAAGCTTCTGACGATGGCCTAGAGGAGGCTGAAATAATAAAGGTATTAACATTAAAACAACTACCATTTTGTTGCTTGGTTTCCTAACAAAAAAATGAACAAATGATAACCAAGGCCTATTCAACATATCAAAAAATTAATCAACTTAAAGTTGCAAAAATTCACGAACGCAAATCTCCAAATGTCCCACCATGGACATCGGCACATTCTTGTAGTCATTCGGTCCACACTGTGGCACACAGTTCTGCAATAAGTTCCTGTCATCACTGATCTCTTGACAGGCCAACTGTGAAGTAGGAGCGGAGTTGAGACGGTGTGTGAGGTTTTCGTCCGTAACACTTTCTCCTTTAACAACGCCCCAAAAGAAAAGTCCATCTGAATTAAGATCGGGAGAGCGAGAGGCCAAAGGATGCTACCACATCTCCCGATCCCACTTTCCCCTAGGAAAAGTGTCATTCAGAGATAGCGACTGACACTCACTGCAAAATGCGCTGGTGCAACCATCCTGCTGAAAGTACAGCTCATAGAAGTTGTTTCAATGACGCATCACCAGGAAATCGCAAAGGATTGAGCATTTGAAGGTACACCCTGCACCTGATCACAGTTCTTTCAACAAATACTGGCCCCAATCACACCGTTGCTTGACATACCGGCCCCAGAACGGTTAAGCCGGCTGGGTCAGCTCATTAGTTGATACCATGTGCGAATTTACAGGACCAGTAGACACATTTATGTCTATTTACGTGACCTATAGTTTGAAACTGGCTTCGTCATACCAAACTATCTGGTCAAGCAAATCGGGTTTTCTCCCGAATTTTCCGACAACATGAGCACAGCAAACTGCAAGCTCGTCACCTCATCCGGTAGAAGGTGCACCGCAACATCCTGGGTCGGTATAGGTTTCAACTCAACTTTCCTCATCAGTCCCCAATTAGAGCTTAGAGAATGTCCAACTCCAATGAGGCTCTTCTTGTTGACTTCTTTTCGACTTTGAACAAAAATGTTTGGGCCACTAGCTCCTCGTTTGATGTTATTGAAACTGATCGAGGGCGTCCTTACTTCGGTGCCACTTCCTCTACCGAACCGTCTTTTCAAAATTTATCTCGAATGCGATAAAATAGCAAATCTAGATGGAGGATTGCTGTATAGGCAACTACTCCATTCCATTCGCACCTTTCAGCATTCTTGATTTTTTCCAAAAGGAATTCAAAATCCATTTTTCCTGATCATCTTTTAGACGACCTGACATGAACAGAAGCAGCAATTCAAAAAAGCTTCAAGCTTGTTAAATTTCACTCAAGTCAAACTAACAGTGTATGATTCAAATCAAATTAATGAACATATCCATGTACCAATGCAGATGGTGCAATATCTTGTCCATGATAGATTTCAAAAATCCTTTGGCCAATGGAATGCTACTGCATAGACTTCAAATGGATATACAATTACTTCGAAGTCTAATGCCTCAAGTTGGGACTGATCATGATACCATCGACTGATTCGAGCGTGTAAATCGCCACTAAACGTCAACATAGATTTCCTATAGGGCCCAAAAATCAACTGTTAGCCTACTTTTGAAACACTTGTATTTAAGCGATTGATGAAGTCCGCAATACGACAACTCTTCAATCATAATAAAGCGTAAGATATTCTTACAATCAGTGTTATGTCAATGTTCACCTGGGGATAAAGTATTTGGCAATGTGAGCCTCTACGTCTTGAAGTCAATGGAGGACCAACTGAAGCATCCATATATACTTTGGTCTAAAGAACGGCTTACTAAAAACGATCTAGTGTCGAAGTACCTCGAGTAGCGCATTAACCACCTTGTCAAATAGATCTTGAGAACTTTCAGGAGAGATGTATCCAAAGTATTCAGATCACCACAAAGAAATATCAAGAATACAACGGTGGGGGGGATTACATCATCAATGAATTCCATTAAATAAACAATATCTCTTTCGAAGAAGCTACACACCTACTCACATCGGGTGGAATATATAGGGCAAGCAAGAGATAATGCGATGAGCCAAAACGAAATTGCACGATTATATATTCGCATGAAAGTTCACTGAGGCGAGAAGCAATTAGACGTTTCACTTTGACAGAAGAACGTAGCCACAAAGCTACTCCACCACCAGAGCGTCCAGTTCTATCACATCGCAATAAATGATACCCATTTAAAAGAAAAAGTGAATCATCATGATTATCATTTAACCAGGTTTCGCTAACTACAAAAATATCAGGATTGAGAAAGTCATTAGTTATCCGCAAATCATCCATTTTGCCAGGAGTGGCAATTGAATGAGCATTTAATAGTAGTATTGATGGTGCCTGGAGACGTCAATCACTGGTTCTCAAAATAATCTTACCGTTCTGGATCATAACATTTTCCCCTTGTCGCGACGACACTTTAACTCCTGTCTCAAATTTCGTTCCTCCTCTTGCTGCTGCGGGGTTAGATCAGGCTTTAAAAATACCTTTCGAAACTGATTGGTGTCAGAAAGTTTGCCCAATTTCGGCGCTGCTCGCAAGATGAGATCTCTATTCATTTGTGACGAGAGAATTATTTTCATAGGCCTTGGTTTCTGTCGAGATGTTTTGTTGCCCAGTCGGAAACATCTTTCCACTTTAACATCTTCAATGCCAATTTTTGAGAAGATATTCAATGCATCTTCTTTGTCGCAATTAGCACCTGGTGCATTCGTAGTTAACTGCTCATGCATACCGAAAACAACAATGTTGTTCTTACGATGCTCCCGGTCTTGTAACTCATTCAGAACATCAGTCTTGAGAGTACTATGAATGCTCTCGCTTACCATGACCAAATTCCTCTCCCATTTAATTTCAGCCTCGGCAATGAGCCGCTTGCTTTCAGAAATAAGTTCCCTCCTGATATCCGTAATCGCATCAGACACGGCATCTGCTACAATTTTTTTCAGAGAAGACGAGGAAATCGATGGATTTTGGTCCGCCACATCAACTGCATCTTTCAACACTGAAACTAACTGCTTCTTTGTTAATTTGTCTAACTGTGAGACAGACATACGACGCACAGTCTCAAAAAATAAATCGCCTCCGTCAGCCATGATATCACAGCAAGAATTACAAAGCCACAAAAATTGATGAAACTCTGCAACGGGAATCGAACTCTTCAAGGTTCAGGTCGTTTGTCGATGAGAAAGTGTTCCAGACAACACGGCCACTGAACAGAACTATCAATTGTTGTTTGCACAACCAAGAAAACGTTAGGTTGAGGAAGAGGAGGTGGAGTAAGGTCACAATTTATCGCAGCAATATTTTCCCTGCAGAATTTTTCCCTGAGAAGGGAAAGTTTTGGGCAATACTAACGCGGGAAACTGATTGCAGAGATGAATTTGAGAGCACGGAAGACGTTGTAGCAGCAGCACTTAATTCAGATTGCGGATGGAGGCGAGATGGGAGAAGTGATGACGTCGACCAATATCAGCGCGAACAAAGGAAGAATAAATCCCAGATGCAATATCAGAACAAAGAGATCAATTCGCCGAAGTAATATTCAAAGTTGAATAATGCCGAAAATTCGAAGCGAATCGAAGAGAATTCAATAATAATTTCCAAGATGCCAACGATCAGGAGACGGTGAGTAGTTATAGGTATGAGATCCGGCGCACCGCTTCGCTAAGCACCGGATCACACTCCCAAATAGATACGAATGGAACTGTAAACAAAGAATAGGAAAATACAAAAATAGGAAAAGCGCCTTAAATTTATAAAAATACAAATGAGGAAAAAATGTTTATGATCAAATGTAATAAAAATACAAATGGGAAAAATACAAAAATAGGAACGCTCCTGAAATTTATAAAAATACAAATGAGGAAAAAATGTTTATGACCCAAATGTAATAAAAATGTAGAATAAAATAATGATAATTACAAAAAATGAATATGAACAAAAATATTCATTTAAAAATGGAAGATGTAAAAACAAAAGAACCATCAGCCCCTTTATATCCTTCATTATCATATGAAATGGATATAGCAAAACACAAAGATAGAGTCAGATACATGAAAGATAAAGAATCCCAATTATTACTTAGACTAGATCATTATGATAAATTAAGAAAACGATGGACGATAGTTAAGAATGTGACACAAGGAATTGGCATATTCTTAACAATAAGTTTAGGTGCTCTCACTATTGTCATTTCATCTGGCGTTCTTACAATTCCTGTTGTTGCTACTGCTCTGTGAAACAATGAGATTTTAATTGTACGTTAGGCAAGTTGTTTTAATACGCAAGTTGTTTTAATTCTTGCCAGCGCAAGGAGGAGTTTTCCTGAGAGGCAAGGGGTGGAGCGGCAGAGTTGGAAAAGGGTGGGTATTGGTGGTTTTGGGATGAGAAAAGTCGTTTTTCGGCATGAAGGAGGTCTCGGATGGGAAAACGTAGGGCAGATTCGGAATCTACGTGAAATGTTGGGTTAGGAAGGATGTTTCCAGCGACATCGGAGAGAAAAAGTTTTGAGGACGTCCCCCCCCCTCCTATCAAACTTCCAACTTTGGTGTTAGAAATCGTTAGAAAGTCGTGTGATAGCTCATTTGAAAGCTAAGAATGAGAAAAATGCAGTGGAAAGCTCAGTTTGGCCCTATTTTCCTGGGTTTAGGGAGGAAAATGGCAGGAAAACGTCAGAGTTGGAAAAGTCAGGTTTTGGGATGAGAAAAGTCGTTTTTCGACATGAAGGAGGCCTCGGATGGGAAAACGGAGTGCAAATTCGGACGTTTTGGCCAATGTTGGGTCTAGGAACTTCTTTCCAGCTCAATCGAAGAGAAAAAGTTCTGACCCCCCTGTCAGACTTCCAACTTTGGTGTTAGAGATCGTAGAAAGTCGTGCAATGCTCGTTTGAAAGCTGGGAGTGAGACAAATTCAGTGGAAAACACGGTTTTTTCCTATCTGCTCTTCGTTTAGATGTGAAGCGTCATTGAAAATTTAAGACATTGGCGAAAAAACGACAGAGTTAGAATTTTTACGAAAACGGCTCTAGCGGATGTTGAACCAAGCCTCGGACGGGAAAACAGAGACCAGATTTGGAATCAGCGTGCCATTCTGCATCTAGAGGGTGAGTTTCAAGTCAATCGGAGAGAAAAGTTGAAAAGTTGGATCTCCACATGAGATTTTTCCTGAAAATGTTAATTGTGGCCATCTTTGGCGATGACTAGCGAAAGATTGGAAGTGAATGAAGAGCTCGGGGTCTTTTAGGGGCAAGACGGCACTTTGTTCTCTAGGATCCTATCTTTTCAGATCTGTGGAAGGTTTCGTTTCCAAATGAGAGCCTGTTGAAAATCGAGTTTTTGCACATTTTCCAAGATTTTGGAACTTTTTGAAAAAACGACGGAGATTTTTCAGCTCGGCTTCTGATCATCGTAGAGGGTCGAGGGATGTCTTAAATGAAAGGGGAGAGCGAGAAAACGTGGCACTCAAAATTTGAAGTCAATCGGAGCACTAGAACCGGAGATAGACGGATTTTTAGTGTTTGGATGATGGGTATTACGTCATCAGCTGATCGCCACAAACTATGAAAGCGGGAAACCGACAGAGACTTTTCATTTAGAGGAGAGCGATTGTCAAAGGTAGGTCGTGTCTCTGAGCTCCGATGATAGCTTCGGACATTCCAAATTCCGGGTTTCTGGAAGAGACCGACTTAGAAAATTTCATTGCTGATATCAGCTAAGGCGTCAGACTTAAAGGTTCGCAAGGAGATGGCCTTCGTCTCCAGGCCATAAAAGACTCCAAAACTTTAAAGGCTTGTAACTTTGCTTCTACAAGTCCGTTTGACTTGATTCAAAAAAGGTTCGGTCGCTATTGACCTGCCCTAAGTGACACACTCCTTATAAAATTTCATAAGTAGTGCTAAAAAGTTGAAAAATTTAAATTCACTATTTTTGGAAGTTTTCTGGGGTTTTCGACCCTGCTAAAGTCAACAAAAGGATTTGTAATGATGTCTGAGCCAGTCTTCTCATGTCTTACTATGATACAAGCGAGCAAGACACGGAGAGTTTTGCTGTAATATTCCACTGACAGGATGTTCCTTCGGGACGGCGGATGATGCCGTAGTGATAAGTGTGGCAAGGGAGTGTGTCATATTTTTTATACCGAAACCGCTGGGGCAACTCATGTCTCATGTTGGGCACTTTTTGGTTTTTTTTGTTGGGACTTTTCTCTAGTCTTCCCTCCTGTTTCAAGTTGCAAGACGAACGGTGAGTGCTCTGACAAAGTTTGTTAAGAAG